>JAVXUL010164546.1:0-13160 GCA_035590515.1 Trichilia minutiflora | reverse complement strand
GACAAGACTCATAGGTGGACGGCTCTCAACCTCATCACAATATCACAACACAATCCCAAAATCATATAATGGTCCACCTATGCAGCCTCCACTCACCTAGGTGACCTCTCTCCCAAGTCAACCCTAGGCTACCATCATACACTCACCCGGGGTCCACATCCCAGTGAACACCTCTCCAGGCTATCACCCTGTAGTTACAGTAAACCGGCTCACAAGGCCGTTATCACCAATGCATATATATATCATAAAAATCTTGGCCCATGGCCATATCATCATCATAATACAAAATCAGGCCCAATGGCCATATAATGTCGCAACAACTATCAAACCTGGCCCACTGGCCATAATGTCATATAAAGCATACATGCAATATCAAATCCTCATCAAATCCACCAAAAATCCAATATAACGCATATAAATATACATTTGTGAACATTCAAAGAATAAGAGAAAAACATTTATAGATAGTCGCATATTCTTTTATTTATAAAGAAAATAACATATAAGTAAAGAGATAGAATAAAAGATGTCCACTCACTACTTAGGGAAGGTATACACTCCCTAGTTCCCCTCGTTTCTCGGCGAGTCACGCAAACACCTCGATCTCGAACCGTCGCCTAACCATACACATGACAATACGATTAATTACACGCTCCAATATATATATGTTTAGATGTATGGAATGCACATTAATTCTGGGTTTCTAATATGCGGTCTATTTCGCGACTTTACCTAAAATCTCTATTATACTCGAAATCATCCTATCAATATCGTCGTGGACCCACATTGTAGTTAAACCAACTTATTACGTTTAATATTTATGATTCCAACTTGTGGGCCCCATCTGACCACTGGAACAGTAATCAAAATTACTGTTTATCGTTACCCAAAATTTCCAAAATTATATTTCTAGCTTCCTACGACTCTTACGACTTCCATACAACCCACATTGTTCATAGAAACTAAAATACACGTGCGAAGTCTACGAAAATCTACTCGAATAAATAGTAAAACCCATACAAATCAAAATGCATAAAATTATAAAATGAACACGCAGACAAGCTAGAAACGATGCTACGAATCTCGTGGTGTGGTCGGTTTGCTCTGATTTCGCCTTTAACTCGGAAAGCCCCAAATTCAACTTTGAAACCCTAGCTCCCCTTTTTCAAATCCGCGCTTCTATCGCCAAATTGATGCTCCAGTAGTGATAGACGCGTGGAATGCAAGTCATATGAGAAGAGAAATTGAGATTTGGATGAAATGTGGGTGGTTTTAGAGAGAGAAGTGAAGAGGGTGTGAGAAGAGGAAGAAGAAGGAGAAAAGAGGAAGTCAAAGCTAAAATTTCGACCCTTGGACCCCTATTTATAAAAAAGGGTGAAACTACCATTTTGCCTTTAAGTTTTCTTAAGGAGGAAGCTTCTAGAAGAGGGTAAAATTGTCATTTTGCATCGATTTGGTCGAACGAATCAAAGATTCGTTCAATCGAACCACCCCTTCGATCGAACGAATAGCATTTCAATCGATCGAGTCCCTTGGCGTCAACAGTAGTCAAAGAGCTTGCAAATTACTGGTCGAACAAAACGATGTTCGATCGAACGAACCAACACTTCGGTCGAACGAACCCCTCATTCGATCGAACGAATCAAAAACCAAAATTTTGATCGAACGAACTAGCCATTCAGTCGATCGAACTTGCCAAAAATGGACTTTTCCACTTAAGTCCCTTCCGGAATTGAAAATCACAAGCGGGGTCCCAATATACATTCACATAAACCCTTTTTAGTCAACAATAATGCCAAACATACCCGAAATTAGGCGAATGAATTTTTGATAATGCATGATGGATACAAAAGCATGAATAGAAAATACGGTGAAATTACAAATATGCTCTAGTGGTACAATCACGGGTGTGATACTTGATCGTTTCAGTGATAGTCTCAATCAATTCAATATTGTTCAATTTTCGCTCATTGACTTAATTTATTCCAATATAGTAGAGTTTTACAGATTTTATCATACAAAACCTCATAAGATGCTATCCAAATGCTAGTTTGATAGTTGTTGTTATATGCAAACTCTATCAATAATAGATGCATATCCCAACTACATTGGAATTCTATAACACATGTTTGAAGCATGTTCTCTAACGTTTGGATGGCGTTTTTTGATTATCCATCCATCTGAGGACAGATCACAGAGCTAAAAGTTAATTAAGTAGTCAGGCTTTGTGCAATCTTAGCCAAAACTAGGATGTAAAATAAAGATCCCAATTTGACACAATTGTAGCTGGCACATCATGTAGTCTAATTATTTTTGCTATGTATAACTTTGCCAACTTATACAATGAGAAATTGATTTGGAAAAGTAGAAAATGAGAAAATTTCGTGAGTTGATCTACTATCTCCTAAATAGCGTTATAGCCAACTTATGTTCGAGACAAACTAGTTACGAAGTTTATTGTGATATGTTCCCACTTTCATTCAAAAATAAGTAAAAGCTGTAGGGTCCCATATGTTTTTGGTGTTTTACTTTCACTTGTTGATATATCAAGTACTTAGTCACATACTTGACTATATCTTTTTTCATCTCCGATCACTAATAACTTTTCTTGATGGTATAATATATCTTGATGCTATTTAAATGCATAGTAAATACTGAGCTGCGAACCTTAGTTAATAACATCTCTTAACTCACAATATTTAAAAAAGGATTTTTTACGAGAAATTATAAGGAGTACCAATAGTATTACTCCTTTTAAATTTATACTAAAAGACAAATTTATTAATTTTTGTAAGGTTCCTACGAAGGAAATTTATTCCTTTACTTCTTGTTTCACAGCAACTAAACTGTACCATCTTTAAAAACAAAAATTTTGTATTGAAAATTTTTAAAAAATTAACTAATCAAGACACAAAATTAATTTTGCACATATCCCATTTTTAATACGTGACAATGAGTGGTAAACAATATACCATTGATTATTGCACAACATTATTATATTATTTAATAGATTGGTGCTATTGACTCTGGTATATTATCCTTGTAAAACCCCCCTTTTAAGATATATGATTAAAAAAATATGTTTTATATAATACCTAATTCACAAAATGACCTTGTATGTTAAAATCCCACAACAATAAAAATAAATTATTTAATTTTTGTTGTTTCACATTCTTTCTCTACTATATTTTTTTTCAAAATTTTCTCGTATTTCTACATTCTCAAAGTTAAAGAGAGATTGAAAAACTGATAATTTTTTATTGTGGAGACCTATAGATTGCGAATTACAAATTTCCGTTTCACCATCTCTCTCTCTCTATAGTCTCCAGTGGGTTGCCGGAAATATACATATATCTGGGATTCTATTGTCATCGATTGAATAAATAGAATGGATGACATACATTGATTTACTTGTATATTTTGTAATTATTTTTAGATGTACTTTACTAAAACTTTGAAGTGGCCCGGACAGCATTAATTACTAAGAAATAAAGAAATGTGGGTCGCGATAAAGATGGCTTGTAGAGCTTATTTCAATATTAATGTATTAAAAATTAAAATTTTAGTTCTTTTAAAATTCTATTTGAAAATATTTATAGAAAAAGTACAATAATCTCAACAATAACAGTATTTTTTGTAATAGACTAATAAAATAAGTAAAAAATTTACAATAAAATTTTTGTTATACAATAATCTCAACAAAAACTGTATTTTTAATTGTAAATAAATAAAATAAATATTTAAGTTATACTAAAATTTGTATTGTACAATAATCTCAACAATATATATACATATATTGCTGTTTTGTTTAAAAAGAACATAGAATGCAGTTTGTTTCGAAATTTGTTTCTTAAAAATCCATCCAGGATTATATAAAGTCAAAATTTTTTTGAAAGAAATTCATAAATTAGTATAAAAACATCATTTCATCGATAAAATTAAACCTAGACAATTGATTAGAAACTTTACAAGGCATCTTTAGTATAATTTTATTTGTTTGCTGAAAAGCATAATAATACTAAAGAAAGTTGGAAAATAAAGAAATAATCTGCAATTATTTTTCATTAATATTAAAAAAAAAAAAAGTAAAGAAACAAATCTCTAATTTATTCTTTTATTGAAAATACGTTAAAGTTTGAAACATGAAACTCTAAGAAGAAGGAAAAACACATATCCAATGCAAAAATATGTTTCGATCTTTTGATACAATTTATTCAATGTCAAACTATTAAAAAAAAGAGAGTTGTGGGCAGGTGGGAGTTGAAAGTGGTCGCAATGACATTTATATTTAATAGTATATTTATTTATCTATGAAGTTTTAAGCAGCACCGGCTTCCGAAGTAGGAATGGAATATCCCTTGTTGATTGAGCCAATTGCCTTAAAATTTTACAGCACTTGGATCCACAGTAACCAATGAAAGGAATTCTTCGTCCCGTTCTAGGTTAGCTATATCTTCCTCCAGTAAACCCGCCCATGCTTCAACCCCATCCCTGTCTCTTGTATCCGTGAAACCGATGGCACCAAGCCAAAAACACTTTTCATCTATATCATTAAAGCTCACCCAAACAGGCTTCCCCCACCCAAAATCAACGTCATAAAACCCAAAGTTACACCAACCGGAAACTAAAAGTAGATCTCCTGGATTAGAAAAGATTTCACGTTCACTTTGAATTGCTTTGAGATAATTAAACCATCCTTCATCACCCTTTAGGCTATTCACAAAATCAGCATTCAATTTTGATATTTCTTTCTTCATTTGGCACACAAGGGCTTTCAACTCTACATCCTTGTCTTCTATGCATTCTACAGATGCCATCCATGGGAAATTTCCCATAAATGATTCTGAGAATTGTGGGTTGGCTCTTTTACGCAGATTGACTGCAAAGTTCAGAAGAAATGGCTTGTCTGATCTTGCTTTTACAGAAGCCCTAACGCTTTTGGCAAAGACTGCTGTCACAACATCTACCCGTGAAGGATTTCGAAGACCTGAGCCTATGGCCTTGGCCTTGAGTTTTGCTATTGCTGAAGCATCAAATACATATCTCTTAGTAATGTATTTCCCAAGTTTCATTTCAAGGCTGTTTTTAACGTGTTCCGTGGATTCTTCTACTGGGTCTGCATCATTGATAGGAAAAATAGACGATCCATTAAATTTAGGACGTAAAGCTTCTTGTTCTTGATCAGCATTCTTATTCGTAGTCGCAGCCCAGCCCTTGAAAAAAGAGCTAATTCCTATTCCATCAGCAATCCTATGTGAAACATTGATACCAACGGCAAACCCACCACAGGAAAATGTTGTTACTTGTACACCAGCTACGTAATCTCCTGGAACTGATTTCCATTTGGCCTCATCGGGAAGGAACTTCTTGATAAAAGGGATAATAGGACGGTGAAGAAATTCATTTAGAGGAATATTGATTCTGGCCTCTACAAAATAAATCCCTTCATCATTGCAATCAATGAAACGAGTGTCCTTTATCTTTCCAGCAAGTGGGTAGTAACGAGATAAAGTTTCTGATAAAGATTGTTTTAGTATTTGCAATCTTTCACAAGTAGTAATATTTGCAGAGTAATTCATAGGATAGTAGAGGACGAAAGGAAGATAGCCATGACCTGCATGTCGATCCAAGAAAGAAAGCTTGTGAGTTTTAAGGTGAACAGGGGTTGGAGAAGAGGGTTTGATGCACTCTTTGGAAATTATTTCAACCTCCATTTTCATGAATTTTGGAGCTTTATTTACCTCAGATTCAGGGAATATGAAATTAGGAAATCAGCCAGGGCTATTTAATGGGGAAACATCAACGAATTGGAGTAGATAAAGCCATTCAAATAACTCAAATTACTATTGTCAAATTTAGACTGTGTTTAGTATTGTGTGTGCGCTTTGATGTTCTTTAACAAAAATGTGTAAATTTCATTGTACATTTATGTTAACAATAGAAGCATTAAAATAATACAAATTATTATTGTCAAATTTAGACTCTATTCAATATTGTGTTTGTAACGTGATGATTTATTTTTAAGACGCAACTATTGTATGATAAACTTTAAATATCCTAATATTAATATAAAAATGTATAAATTTTATTAAAAATTAATGTTAACAATAGAAGCATTAAAATATATAATACAAATTATTATTGTGAAACTTAGACTTTGTGTAATATTATATTTGTGGTGTGATGATTTATTTTTAAAACACAATTATTATATGATAAAAATTTTAAATGTCAAATATTAATGTAAAAATGAGTTAATTTTATTAAATATTAATGTTACCAGTAGAAGTATTAAAATATTACAAATTATTATTGTCAAATTTAGGTTCCATTTAGTATTCTGATTGTGGTGTGATGATTTATCTTTTAGAGACAACTCTTACAGGATAAACAGTCTAAATATCAAATATTAATACCAAAATGTGTCAATCTCACTAAAAATTGATGCTGGTAGATACTATTTTAATTTTACTTTCAAAACACAATAGAAATACTACAATACCAAACCAAGTCCTATGACCTCTCATGAGGTGACAAGAGTGAAAATTTTGGTATATATTTTATTTTTGTTAAGCTTTATTTTTTCTCATTATGATTAATATAGATAGAAGTAAATATAGATATAGATCTATATATATAGATATGGATAGATAGATAGATAAATAGATAAATTTTAACTAAGGATTTCTTAGAATTTATTTTAAAGAAAAAGAACTCGAATAAACATTACATTGAATTATGGTTTAATACAATCAAAATTTGCACTTCTTTTGTTAAATTAATGTAATTACAAAATATATTTTAGTCGATTTTTTTTTTCAGTTACTATCAGTGATACATGATGCTCGTTAGGTCTTGAATTAATAACACATACTTGTTATAAGTTTGATATATATTGAGGTGTTTTTACTATCGAGAAACTACTTTAAAAAAAAAAAAAAAACCTGCACCAATTTTTTTTTTTTTAAATTTATCTTAGTTTTGCAGTGTCAATTTTATTGAAGAACCACTCCTTAGATTTGTACACTGATCTGATGAAAATCTTCTCCTTAGATTTGTACAATTATTTTAATCGAAAAACATTTTTTTTTTTTTGGAATGCATAGAATATATTAACATAAGCCTAAAAGCAATAAAGTACATCACCGACTTTGACTCCCTGTATCTGAAGATTAAAGATAAATTCTGACTGCTTCTCTAGAGATTCCTAATCTCATTAATTACAAAGTTATACTTCCACACCTGGATACCATCTCATGACTCATGATAACCACGACACAGCCGTCATGGAGTCACTCTCTCAATCTCTACACCCTCGACATTCAATCCTCTCTCCTTCACCACTCTAACAACCTTCAAAATTGCCAATAATTCAGTACCATTTGAATCCAAAATCCCCACATTGCATGAAAATAAATATAGGAATTTTCTTTCATGATCTCTGAGAATATCACCAATCCCCACAGGTCTAGGTTTACCAAAAGAAGAACCATCAACATTAAATTTCAAAGAATTAGTAATCGGTGGGACCCATTGCAATTTAGTCCTTATCCTCGGAATATGATTAATTACACATGCTACCTTTATGTCTAATAGAAGACAAACCCCCCAAAAGATCATGTAGTACCATTAAACTGAAACCACCAAAGAATTCTCAATTTAACCATATCCTTCAACTGGTTAAGAGATATCACTTCCCCTCTGAAAACTTTACTGTTTCTTGAAAGCCACAACGTCCACACTACTACATAACAAGCTATTTCCCAACTTGTATCGTATTTTTTATCATAGCATATATTTCTCCACTAAGCAAACCACTCCTCAACTGTACTTGGAACATAACTCGAACAGTCCCACCATGCTAAAACTGTGCTCCACAATGACCAAGCCCACTTACAATGGAGAAACAAATGGTTTTTCAATTCCATACCGCCTTCACATAACACGCATGCTGCTTCACTTTCCAAAATCACTTTAATTTTAGCTAGAACCTCCCTCAGTGGCAACCTACCTCTCAACATTTGCCAAACAAATATCTCAACCCTTGGTGGCGCCAAACCTTTCCATAAATTCTTGATCCACACTCTAGAATAATACCGATGACTATCCATAACTACATTATAAAAAGAATTTACTTTAAAAACTCCTCTGTTATCCAGTTTCTATATCAACCTGTCATCTGAGTTTTCATCTAAAACCACCCTTTGTAGCATGTTTAACAACTCCTGCCTCAACTCAATTTCCCAATCAAAGAGGCGCCTTCTAAATGAAATATTCCAACACCATACTGCATTCCTCTATAAACCATAATCAGCAACAACTGCATCTTTATCGTTAGCCATTAAAAAAATCTAGAGAATCTATTTTTCAACGGGATATCTAATAGCCAACAATCCTTCTAAAAGCTCACTTTTCTACGATTGCCAATTATAAAGCCCATATTTTTGTTAATCATTTCACTGAATCTTAGATCATCTGTGCATACTGACTGCAAGCCCCTCATGAATGCAGATAGTCTATTACTACCAAACTGTGATATGCAAAAAAAAGTATTCAGATTATACTTCTCACATAATACTCTCCTCCAAGGGGCTTTGGCTCATTCCCAAATCTCCAAAACCATTTTGCCAATAGACCTGCATTTTTAACCCTAAGTTTGTCCACCCTCAGACCACCATCACACTTTCTTGAACAAATAGAATCCCAAGCAACCAAAAACAACTTCTTTTTGGCCTTATCCACATCCCAAAAAACCTTTCTCTAAAAGCCTTCAATCTTATTGATAACTGCTACTGGAACTTTACACATAGACCAATAACATATCGCGATACATGCAATCACTGAATTAATTAACGTCAACTTACCAACCTTAGATAAGAATTTTTTCATCGAAGCTGCCAACTTATTCTCAATCTTTTTCAATGCTGGATCCCAAAATTTGATACATATCGGATTGGAATATAAGGGAAGACCTAAATATGTCACTGGTAATCTATCCTCCCTGCATCTTAACAACTCTACCCAATAACTACTCGATTTATGTACTTCTCCTACCGTAATCAAATAACTTTTAGAAAAATTTATGGACAACCCTGGAACAATCTCAAAGACACTTAGCACTCTTTTCAAGTTCAATACATCTTCCTCCTTCGCTCTACAGAAAATAATAGTATCGTCAGCAAACTATAGATGAGTGATTTTGAGTTGAGAAATACCAACGAAAGCTCCCGAAAACAAAGCCATTTGAAAACCTTTTTCCAACAATCTATTCAACCCTTCCGCAACTATATTAAACAAAAGTGGTGAAAGTGGATCACCTCGTCTTAACCCATTCCCCATGCGAAATTGTTTTGAAGGGGATCCTTGAATCAAAACTGATAAACCCACTATAGATGTGCATTCCTCCATCTATTACCGAAACCTATGGCCTTCATTACGTCAAGCAAGAAAACCCTGTCGATAGAATCATACGCCTTCTCAAAATCCAATTTAATCAATAACCCGCCCAAGTGACTCCTCTTCATAGAATCCACGATCTCTGAAGCAATCACAATACGATCTAGACATTAACGACCCTTAGTGAATGTAAATTAGTTTTCCCATATGATTTTTGCCATCACAGGACGGATTCTATTACCTTAGACAAAATTTTGTACACACAACCAACCATCGAAATAGGTTTGAAATTACTAAGATTTTTAGGGCATTTTTTCTTCGGAATAAAAGCAATGAATAAAGCATTAAGTCGCTTTTCCAACTTTCCTGTTTGATGAAATTAGTCAAAGAAGCCCAAGAAATCATTCTTAATGGTGTCCCATTTCGTTTTAATAAATCTCACATTAAATCCATTCGGACCAGGTGTTTTATTTCTATCACAGCTACTAATTGCCTCCCATATTTCATTTTTTGAAAAAGGTTCCTTTAATAACATTGCCTCTGCTGCACTTAATTTTCTAGAAAAGATATCTTCTAACTTAGGACGGTTTCAATGCTCCCTGTTAAAAATCTCACTGAAATGGTTAGCAATACCATCTTTAAGCTCCTCCATGTCATTTAACTGTCTCCTATTCACCATAATCCCCTTTAAAGCATTGCATCTTCGTCTTTTCAACATTAATTGATGAAAAAAACTTGTATTACGATCTCCATTCTTTAACCAATTTATCCTAGATTTTTGCCTCCATATGCTCTCATCCCTTCTCAATGCTCTTCATAAATCGGCAATAATAATTTTTCTCTCTTCTCTCTTAGCTTCATCCCACCCCTCCGATTCACACCTTAAATCAAGGTCATCCAATTTATGCTTAAGGAATTTAATTGAAAGCTGAGAATCTCCATTTGATTTGACCCAATCTTTTGCACATAATCTCAACAATCTAAATTTTGAATATATCTTCTTTGCACCAATAAATTGTAGGCCATTTTCCTTCCAAACCCTATCCAACTCTGCCATTAACTCCTTATTTTCTAACCATACATGAAAAAATTTAAATGGAATTGTCCCAGAATTTTCCTTGCTTACCCCTAATAAAATCGGGTTATGATTTGATACCCCTTTTAAAAAAAAACCCACTGCTTTACGTCTACAAACAAATAGAAAATTTCAGTAGATACCACAAACCTATCTAACCTACTATGAGCTCCATTCACCTTCCTATCACCCCACGTGAATGATCTCCCACACAGAGGCAAGTCTACCAACTCTAAATCTAATAACAATCTCCTAAACCTCTCACTACATATTTTATTTAAGACTCTTCCTACCCTTTCAAATTTAGATAGAACCACATTAAAATCACCACCCATAATCCACCAACCCTCTAATATTGATTTCTGGACTCTAAGCCATTCCCAAAGACTTCTCCTCTCATTCTCATCATTGGGGGTATAAATATTCCCAAGAACCACTCCTATATTTCCTCTAACTAAAACCCCCTTCAATAAAATTGCATTTATATTTTTAATAACTGTCTCTATAAGGAAGAAATTATCATCCCATAAACTAATAAGCCCTCCCGACATCCCTTCAGACTCTACCACCTGACACATTTGAAGGCGACTTCCCCTAAGTTTCCTTAATCTCCTATCATTCACATCTATAATTTTTATTTCTTGAACAAAACAAACATCTATTTTGTTTTCTAATATCAACTTCCTACAACTCATACCTTTCTCTACCCTTCCCAATCCCCGAATATTCCAAGAGGCAAACATCATAAACCAGAAGAATAATTCTCCCAATTAATGGCACAACCCATCATTCACGCATGAATCTGCTCATATCTCTCCCAATCACTTCTTTCCAAACCTATAATCCTATCAATAACTTGGTTCTTATCATTATAGACCAAGCTTAGCTTTCCACCAACCTCCATAACCTTTTCGACTTCCATTCTATTAATCCAATTTATATTTCTTATATCCTCATCTAACACACTATTACATCTCGCATCATCTATTACTTTTTTCACCATATTTGCTCTGTCAAGACTAGATGCCACTTTCACCGACCTTTGCAAAACCTTTGCCCCATTTCTAACCCCCTTATCACCTTTCTTCATTCTAGTTTTAATATTGGTTCTCTTGTTCAACCTACATATCCCCTTGGCCTTCTTACAAGTCACTTTATTTTTCATTCTACAATTTTCCAACTAATTATTCTCATTACAAGAAAGGTCCTCAAAATTCAACTACCCGCTACTAAGAACCTCCTTTGAAGGAACACCACAATCATTGTCATGAAGCTTCCCAGGTGATGTAAGCTCATCCTCACTACTCTCTACATCACTATTCTCATTAGCTCCAATCTTCCTTTTGTTCAATTCCTTACTACTCTCCACATCAATATTAAGTATTATAAATGTTGATATAAGAAATCGGCCTCGTTCATGACTCCAAACATCAGCAGATTTTTACTTCTCATCCTCAAGCTTGGAAAGTGGGTTTCTCTCGATGTTGTTCAAGTGAATCTGATTGCGAATCCCTTTCTTTTGATTTCTGGATACTGTATATGGAAAGCCTAGGAGTGCGTATCCTTGGACACGTGTTGTTGCATGGCTGACGTGCCCAGGGTGACTTGTTACAAAATTAGAGGGCGTGGGGAATTGTGACATTGCTCTTTGCCACGTCATCCCCGAGCCCTCGAGTGTTTGTACCTCCGAGCAAAGCTTCTAGCCCTCCCGAGAAAGAAATCCCCTGGTTATCGGAAGACCTTCATACCACGGGTTGTAGCCTCGGTATCACCAAAAGGTAGAGGGGTGGGGACTAGCATACCCCGAGTGTTCGCAAGTCTGTACTGTTGCATAGTGGGGTATTGATCCGATTCCCAGATTCTGAAGGTAAATGTTGTTGAAGGCCCTGACCCGAATGCAAGTTGACAGCAAATAACTCAAAGAAGAATCCTTGACTGGTTGCCTTGGGCAGAGTGCCCGATGCGATTTGGCTATCTTTCTGTTGACCAGCTTCTCGGGATGACACTGTATAAGGGAGCCTATTGGATATGTGCACTTGGTGGGCCTGGACAAGGGCGTGGAGGTGGGCCTAAGCCATTGGGCTGGGCTTCGGCAAAATCCTCCAACACTAAGCCCCCCTATTTTTAATTAAATAGCTGTTTTAATTGAAAACTATGCAACTCCTACTCGGCTGGCTCGATTGACGCTACGTCTCCGTTATCTCCTTGGGAACTCAATCATCCTACACGTGTCCCTTCTTCATTGTTGAGCCAACCTGGGAATACAAGGTATCCAGACCATCATAATCACTTGTCGGGACGGGTCCTACCTTATTTGAATTTTGAAGAGAACTGACTCTTGATGTTCTACCTTCGGGTGGCGTGGCATTCTCTTGTTCGTTAGATCAAAATCAATGACCGAGGTTTCTTGGACTTTGCCTATAAATACCTCCCCTCCTTTGAACAAAGTTGTAAAAGTCATGGTCAAATACTCTTCTCAAACCTTCCAAAATACTCACTCTGCTTCTCTTGTTTTGATGTTCTTCCTGTTTTTAATTGGCTGATGAATCTCTTGTTTCTAGTTGAGGAACCCAGTATCTTCAAAGCTTTTTTCTAATTTCTGATGACATCGTGCTGGCGATCTTTATGGCGATCCTTGTTAGAAGGATGGTCAATCTCACAGGCAGTCGTGCCAAACAAAAAGAACATG
>JAVXUL010164515.1:0-13161 GCA_035590515.1 Trichilia minutiflora | reverse complement strand
TATTTATATTTGATACTTATTTTATATTAAATAAATAATTAGTTAAATAGGTTAAATTTTATATTAATTAATTAAATGAATTAAATAGATTGAATCAAGTTAATAATATAATTATATTGTATTATATCATTTATTTAAAAAATAGATGACATGATTATTAAACAGATGACATAATTAATATATAGATCGTATTCGGATTGAAGATTTTTAATATAATTAATAAATAAATCGTATTCAGATAATTATAAAAAAATTTATAAATTTATTAACATGATACGAATACCATACGTATATCCAAATTGATATCCTTAATTTAAATAATTATATTTATACTTCTTTGCAGCTTATACAACTCAATTTCTAAATACACCACATCAAATGTATTCTCAGTACCACATTGTCTAACGAAGCCCCGTCAATTGGTATAAAGCGGGCCAAGGACCAAGGCCTTAAAGCTGAAGTCTATATGGTTGTTTTGCCATAAATGTCAGGCTCATTGAGTCATGTAGAATATCACTTGGGGATGGGCCAACGTGCATGTGGGATTGCTACATTCATAGAGCCTTTCTCTTATGGCGAATTCGGTTAGTTTTAAAATACGAATTTGGTGGGATAAACTACATACACATCCGAGTCATTACTGTATAATTATAGAACTTTTCATTCTATTTTTAATTTTTTAAAATTTGCATGTTACATTTTACATTTTTATGTTTAATATTTTAAATTTTATGCTTAATTTTATTGTTATGTTTTAGGTTAGTATTGTAATATTTAGTAAAATATTCAAATTTTGCGTTGTTACTAAAGTTACCTCACATGTAACACACCTATTGATACAAGAAAATTTACTTTCACTTGATGGAAAACACTAAAAGAGAGGTGAAGTGAAAGTCCAAGCCCACAATCGAGGATAAGGCCCTTACCAAATCTCAAGCTCAATACTTCACGAGGCCACGATACCACAAATAATCTATGAAATAGTAAATAGAAGTAAAGTAGATTAGACCTAAAGAAAAAATGATTTTCGAGGCTAGATCATTACTATTCGTGAGCAAGTACAATTATTGTTTACCATGTCCTACCTCTTCTTCTTTATTCTCCTATGACCATAGTACAAGGTTAGAGAGGAGAGGAGGGTTGAAAATTTTCTGACAAACAGGAAGAGGTGTAGTGTACATGGTCTGTTAAAGCCTTCCTTTTTCTATCAAAATCGAGTAGTGGTGGATTGGATCGATTAACGAATTGGTTGGTCTAACCTATTAAAAGGGTATGAATTGGTTTAGTGAGCTATTAATACATATTGAATAGTTTTGGATTTATATATATAGGTTGGATTAGTTTTAAATATTTGAAATTGATAATCTACTTTGTAAAAATCTAAAATCGATTGAACCCGTCTTTGATTCGATAATTTGGATCGATTCAATCCGTTTAATAACATAAGAAAAAAAAATAAAAAAAGACAATAACCCATCGATTATTGTTTGAATCGACAGGTTGAATCAAAACCAATTTGAATTGATTCATGATTATTTATTTATTGATTTTGGATTAGTTTCATCAATCATAAATAGTGAAATTGACCTGATATGACTCGTTTTTATTACCGATTCAAATCGATTTCATCTTTTTCGATTTATTGACTCGAATCGAATTGATCCGGTCGATTCAAACCAATTAAATAGCTTTAAAATTGAAAAAAAAAAAAGTTAAAAAAAGAGAGAAAAAAAATAAGGGAAAATGTGAACTCTAGTGAAGTTACGAAAAAAGACCAGTACCAAAAAAGTTTATTGTAACAATTCTTATAGACCACTTTACAACGGACAAAATCTTTACATACTAACAGAAAAGTGGAAAACACTAAACGAGGTCTAACCCTCATAACATGATATCACACAATCTTAAATCCAACACAACAAAATCATAATCACCAAATAATATATGGACAAAGTACACAAACTATCAAATAGCAAGAAAAGCTTAAAAGGGAGAGTAGAGGAGAGTATTGTAGACCTAAAGTTGAATATTCTTCTCGAGATGGGACCATTACTATAGATGAGCTTGGAGAATATTATTTATGAGGGCAAAAGTATTGTTTATGTGGCTAAAAAATATCGTTTACAGAACTAAATATATTATCTAAGGCATTATTTATAGCACTGCTTACAAGCTGAAGCATAAACCCCTCAAAAAACATTATTTTCAAGCTTGAATTATACTATTCATAAGTTTTAACTCTCTTTCTTTTCTTGCAGCTAAAATACAAGATCTGAAAGGGACATTAGAATATTTTTGGAGAGGTTACTCCAAAACTTAAGTTAGTATAAATAGTGAAGTCTCTGCTCTTAAAGTTTAAAGCTTTCTCTCTCAAGAAAATAGAGAGAAAAGCTTTTTCAATTAAAGAGTAAAGATGAAGTAAAAACATAAAAATAGTGAAGATGATTTCTCCTTATGCTTTTATCTTGAGAAAAGTATATTTATATGTAAAGGATATACTTGAATCTTATTAGTCCATGTTACCTTAATATCTCTCATTCTATAAAAAATATTTTATTATTTTATTTTTAAGGTTAATTAGTAGTGAGATGTGGCATTCAAGAATTGACATACCTTATCATTTAATAAATATCATATGTCGTATCATAATAGAGCATTGGAGATTATATTATCTTTTATAAGTTACTTGTCATACTCTTCTTATCTTTAAGTGGTCCGCATTTAGTTTCACTCTCTTATGATATTCACTTAGTTGCTTTTGAGTATAAAAGATAGATCAAGAACACAAGATTTCTACTTTATGATTTGCTTGTCTCCTTGTAAGATCGTTTTTTCTTTTCTAACCTTGGATCGTAAACCAGGGATAACATCATATTTGGCAATCTATTAATTCACCCTAAATCAATTTACTTACCGATAAGAGGATATTTTTTTACTTGGTGGGAGCCACTAAAGGGGGAAGGGGGTGTAAAGAGAAGGCTTAGGCCCTTAAGCAAAGAATGAGTCTTCTATTAGCCTCAAGTTCAATACTCCAAAGAATTACAAGCCACAAAGAGGTCAATAAAATAGTAAACAAAAGCAGAGTAAAATATTTATATCTGAGTGGAGAGCAACTCCTGAGGCTTGCCTATTATTATTGTTCACAAATAGGCACAGTTACTATTTATCAAATTTTCTTTTTTCTTTTTCCTTTTCTTCTCCTGCAAAAATAATACAAGGTAGGAAAGGGACACTAAAGTTTTTTCAGTGAGCTTAATACTTAAGTTAACAAAGGATATGGGTTTCTAGAAGTTAAGAGAAAAATTTTAATACGAAAAGAGGAGAAAATGAGTAAAAAATATGAGTTATGGTGAAATTATGATCAAGTTACCCTTTTCTACAAAAAAAAAAATGATTATATAATACAATTATACTTAAATTTTATTGGTCCAAGTATCTCAAGTAGCCTAATTTCACCTCTTGTCTCTCAAAAAATATTTCTTATTATTTTAAACTTCGAGGCGGGTTTATGGCACATGTGACGTTCATATCGATTTACTATAGCTTATCCCAACTTATATGTCAAATGACATATTATAATAGAGTATTTGAAATTACGTGGTCCTTATTGACCATTTGTCACAAATTTATTGACCTTCAAATGGTGCACTTAGAGTATTTCTTTCCTTTTAGTAGTTCCTAAGTATTTTTAGGGTACAAGAAAATATAATATCTTTATTTTTATTACTATCTTCTCTTTTTGTAGAGACCAATATTCTGGGAAATTCAATCTTATCCTAACCTTAGATATAGACGCCAAGAACTATATCCTTCCTGACGAGCTCGTATTTTACTTCAGACTAAAATACCTTATACAATTGACGGTTAACAGTTTAAAATATGCTCCACCATACTTATGCTTTTCTTCAAGAATGCCAGGTTTGAGCTATGTGACATCTTTTTTTATGTCTACATGTCTAACTAATTTTATATTATAACAAATAATAAAATTTTTCATGCATGAAACCTGGAGAAGATACAATGATAGAAGAATTTTTTTTTTCACAGAGAAATAATTATTTAGCAATCAGTTTCTGCAGTTAGCGATGATTCTTAATCAACTGGGAAAGTGAAAAAAAGTGAAAATTTCCCGGTGTTAGAACATTTCATTGTCAAATATATACGTGGTGTCTCCAACTCCAATTAAGCCAAGTTCTTGTTTTCTATGTCTATTCAGTCCTTCAATGAAACGAATAGGAATGGGAATGAATGATATCATCATCCCACCAATTCCAAATATAACCATAGGTGGATTCTTCTTTTAGAATAATGGGATGGGATGGCTATAGTTTATCATTCAACAACAATTATTGCTAGATCTTTGCATGTCATTAACGGAAGGGCTAGCTCATATATATATATAATGACGACGACGATGATGTGAGTATCAATATATATATATATATAACATACTCGCCAAGAAAAAAAGGCATTAAAGAGATGGATAGTTGTTTGTTTCCGTCAATGAAAAGCCATGCAAACAAATAATTAAAATGAAAAGGCATGATTAAAATGAGTGGATCGTCTAATTGTTACAATTTGGTGCATTTCTGAGAAAGGAGAATGATTCAGCATATTAGCAAAGAGATTTGTTCATACTCGCCAAGAAAAAAAGGCATTAAAGAGGTGGTTAGTTGTTTGTTTTCATCAATGAAAAGGCATGCAAACAAATAATTAAAATGAAAAGAAAGTAGGAATGAGTGGATAGTCTAACTGTTACAATTGGGTGCATTTCTGAGGGGGAGAACCACCTGCTTTTTTCATAAAGTCTATCAAGATCGAAGACTTGGCAAAGAAATATGGATGCAGGAGGTATTTGAAAAAGAGAGGAAGAAAAAGAAAAAAAAGCACTTCCTGTGCATAATTTGTAAGTTATTAAAGCCATAAACTTCACTTTTCCTACTTGAAAACAGATTTCCATAAGTGTGATGACACGATTCATTTCTTGTAGGTAATGGGAACAATACAAAATTACCTTTAATATCATATTAATGAAGAAAACGGGATAATGAGATTGTGGTTGATCAACTAGGCTTGGACTCATGCATGTTTGAATTTTTACCATTTTGCGATGATCACATATTTGAAAGGAGGCTTGTGTTGTGTTGTAGGATGATCTTAGTGCTATATTCTAGGCAAAATAAATAAAGTAAATGTCAAGGGATAATTTAATTAAATAACTAAGCTAAGCTGTTTGTGTTTTTTTTTTTTTTGAACCCAAGTTGTTAGCGTTATAATCTTAATTTTTAGAGCATTTAAAAAAATAGAGATTTTCGGGTTTATCCTAAGTCAAGAACCGTGACAGTTGGCTCCCACAAAAGTCGTGGTTAGTGGACAAATCACAAGGATTTGGAGTTGAATAAAAGTTTTAGATGAGCATGAGTTAGTGGATCCACTGATGAAATACAAAAAGTTGAAAAGAGTCCAACAATCGAAAGTTGGACAAACTAAAGTGGCCCAGCTATCCATATTTACATTAATATCCTTCCATTGTTGTAGAATAATGAATTTCATTGTCCCAAAATAAAATGAAGGGATTGATTAATAATTAATAAAGCCCTTAGTATTGAATAAGATTACTTTCCAATCTATTAGAAATACAAGTTCATAAGTCAATGTCTGTATAACAGACTCCCAAATCAGACGTTAGTCATTTAATAAAGTTTAAATTTCTCAAAATGGCTGGTTATGAGGTGAAGGGCAAGATAGTCATTTAATGGAAACAAATGCAAATTATTCGAAGCTTTTCAACCATACCCATTTAGCAAATTTTAATGGAGATTTTTTTATTTTGGTTGTCATTAGTTTATTCATCCCGATGTTGTACTATCGATTAACAAATCACCATTCATCAGCTATTTAAAGCGAATAGCTAGACACTAACTTCTCCACTTCGCTTTAATAAGAGCCTAATTGGATAACTGATATCATAGAAACCAGCCTATCAATTTCTTGAAGTTGATAGGCATGGAAGTCTGTTGGCAAGAATCATTTCATGGCTCTTAAATAACAAAGCATGGAGGTTTGAAGGGAGAGAAGGGAATTCTTGTATCCTCTTCCTCACACTCCAAAATTCTAATTACAGTTTGTTGTGTTTTAGCCTTTAGCTTCGTTTGTTAGCAGCTGAATGTATTGATCGCAAAGAGAATCAGCCTTGAAATCTGGTAGAGGTTTTGGCTAATGCATGGCAAACCGGCAAGTCACAAAAACGGCAATGGGCTCGGCTATGGAGTCTTGTTATGGCTTTCTTATGTTAATAGGAATGTAGGTTCTTGCATGGAAATGAAATAAAACTATAGAAGTTGTGTGTTATCTCTGTCTCTCCCGATATACATATGAAGCTGAAACTGAGCAAGTTCGATTTGCTCGCCGATCAGTTTCTGCAAATCAGTTTGTAATAATTTGTTGATGGGATAATCCTTTTGCTGTCGTTCTCTCTCTCATGCTGTGTAGACATTTCCACGTGTTGTGTCATGAAATAATTGAAGGTTGAGCTGTTTTCATTAATGATGAATTAATAAGCTGTTGGGACATAAACCCACATCCCCAGGACTAGGGAAGGAGACAAGTGAAGGACATAAGTGCCATTGCTGACTTAAACTCAATTTTAAAAATATTTAATAATACTATTTTTACTTAAAATTTACCCTTGTTTTTCCGCATATCCAATTTGTGACGAGCAAACGATGACGCAACCATAAATCCGTTTTCTTGCAATAGTTGCCGGACTGGGTTTCGGAGTAAACAATTTTTTTTTTTCAGAGAGAATTGAGGTAAACTTACTATTACAGTACATATGCAAATTCAGTAATATATTATCATATTAATTTCCTTATAACGGCAATTTACTCTATTTTTCACAAGAAATCAGTC
The DNA here is from genome assembly GCA_035590515.1 of Trichilia minutiflora. NCBI lineage: Eukaryota > Viridiplantae > Streptophyta > Magnoliopsida > Sapindales > Meliaceae > Trichilia > Trichilia minutiflora. The sequence goes on along the minus strand of JAVXUL010164515.1, from coordinate 6,249 downwards.
CTCAATCTGCCAATAATACAGCCGAGTTTTTCAAAAGGTAGCATCAAACTGTAATTTAACCCAAATGGGTTTAAATCTACTACAAAAAAACGCAAACATTTCTTGAGCCTCCGACCTGGTAATTTCATGCTCAAACTAGAATGGCGATTTGAAAGCAGAGCCACATTTTCTGTCACTCTCGTTTGTTGTCTGTAATTGGAAGTGTACATACGCACATTTGGTTTGTAAAACTACAGCGGCCTCTTTGCAAAAACTCAACATAACACTACAAGCTTAATAGAAAATCTACAATTCACATGAATAAATAAAAAATAAAAAAATGGTAATTCTAATTTGCGTACAAGTTTGTTCGGGTTTTCTAAGATCCCCTTCCAACCTTCAAAAGTGAAGTACATAATAATTCATCCCAAGTATCTAGTTATCCAGGTATGCACCAATGACCGCAATCTTGAGCATGTTCTGCAGCAAGTACCTGCATTCTGTAAATGGAAGGGTGTGCATCTTCCCTGTAACCCGTAAGCCTACTGATGTTCAGATATACTATTGGAACTTTCATTCCTTTAAGCACATACCCCAATACCCCAAAGCTCTCATTTTTGAACCTAAGTTTCATTGAAGATTGGCTCAGTTTCTTTGGGGCACTGTCCTCCAGAGTTCCATTGGCCCCCACTGTGATAACATAAAACACTTTAGATACATTTATGCATTGCATATTAGATGGAAAAAGAACTTATAACATACTATTTACATATTATATGGACAAAGAACCTATAATATAGTATTTACCATATCCATGATCCTTGTATGAATAATGTATACTCTGAGAATAATGCACTAAATTACCATCGACATACAACCTTGCACCCCCCTCCCCCTCCAAAATAATAGACAAGATATCCCAAGATCCAGGTAACTTACATGAATATTGTTTACTCACATGTTAGATAAGGTGTGCAGTCCACAAAGAAGAGGAGAGTCAAACTTGCAAAGTCGTGAGTGTTAAATTTCAAAGAACAAAACAATGGAAAGCACAAAGAGTGTTCAATCACAAAGTGAGGCTAACAGCAGGTGCAGAAAGTGCTATACCTAAAATGGGTGATTGAATATCCTTGGAAGAACACCTGAGTCCGATTACTATTGATGTTCTTGTCAACCCATCTGGCCCAAGTGGTGAGCGCCCTTTTAATGCTTCTAATACTTTCAGTCTTGGGTGCTCATGATTACCTTCTTGGTAAGTCTTCTCTGTGAGGCCAAAAAATGCCAAAATGGAAAAAGAAACTGATTCAGTAACTTCATTGGCCGTGCAAATTGTTAAATGAAAGAATTACGTATAATATGTCATGTAAAACATTGAGAAGCAGGTTAGTACATGACTTTGTTCTCCATCTAAATCTATGTCAATAATGACATCATTTAACTCAATTCTTGGGTTCAACATTATGTAATACACCAATGCAAGGTGCAGACAACAATATGAAAAGCAGAATGATCGCTCTCGCCCTCTGGAAGTTTTCTCATTGGTCCACCAGTGACCTGTGTCGAAGACAATGTCATTGGCATCATGATACATGGAGGCAATGCGGTCCATCAAATCCAGTCTTAGTGTCTCAAACAATACATTTTTCATGTATCGTAATTTAATGATTCCCTAGCAAGAAATGGAGAACCAACTAAGTCTACAGTACAATTGTAGTCCTACAATTACTGGAAAATTGCTGTTAGCAAGTGAAATAAAGTTTTTGTTACTGTAAGTGAAGAATTCTGCTGAAACTTCCCTCAAATCTAAAAGCATAAAACCCTTTCTTTTTGAATTCTCTCCTTCCAAAAATCTCAGACTCCTTTTGATGTGTCCTACATCGGTTCCAAAAGGTGGTCTTAAGGGATTTATATGGGTTTGGGCAACCTTTTACTCTTAAGCTAACTTTTATGGTAAGGTTTAGGCTCAGATTTATATCAAATGGTATCAGAGCCTAACATCTGTGGGTTGGTGGGCATGTGTACAAAGATTCTCTGTACAAGGATGTACGGTCTAAAGGGGTTGGGCATGTTTACAGAGAAACATGTACCGATATGTACAAAGTTCTCTGTATAAGAATGTACATTCTAAAAGACGCGCCCATGTACAAAGATTCTTTGTACGAGGACGTATAGTCTAAAGGGGTTGGGCACGTGTATAAAAATTCTCTGTATGAGGACGTACAGTCTAAAGGGATGGTCTTAAGGGATTTATATAGGTTTAGGCAATCCTTCACTCTTAAGCTAACTTTTGTGGTGGAATTTACACTTAGGTTCATATCACTTTTCTTGTTTCTGATGCTATTACGAAGGATACACACATGACTCCCACATGTTACTATCCAGTGAATCTCCCACGAATACTAGTTTCTTGCCTCTCAATCTCTCAAAAAAATCAGTTGCATCCAAACTGGATGAGATCAATAATGGACAAAGAGTCAAGAGATAACATCTATAATCTTACTCAAACCACAGTATAAAAAACAGAGGCTGACACATTACAGGATCATCAAAGGACTTTTGTCTACTGACCCCCATTAACAGTGTCAGGAATTTAATCTCATTCAAACATTGATCAACAACTTAAATATCTGGCTTTTTATTCGGTTCATAGAGATTAACTTTAATTAAATTTAATTAAGGCTTTATTTGAGATTGTTATGCTTCTGCCATGCTTTGAAATCAAACTTGTGGTAACACCAATTTCCATCAGACAAAATCTGTCACTTATAGCTACACCACCTTAATAATAAACATAGCCTAATAAGTGTTTAGATGTACCACTTAAGCAAAAAGCTCTTTGCTACTTAAAAAATGATCAACAATTAAATAAGATTATAACTAATTTCAGCAGGCTGTTATCAATTAAGTCTTCTCAACCACTTTCATTGACTACAGAATCGTTGTGAGAGATAAAATTATAAGTGCACTGAACAAGAATTAACTAGTCAAAACGCCAGTTCAATTTTTCTAATTTCATAAGCAATATCTATACTGAAAAAATGAGAGAGAATAAGAGAAAGAACGGACAGAGATGTAAGCTGGGGACGTCACACCCATTTAGCATCCATTTCCATTTTACAAATCCATCATCCGGCCTCCCGTTAAAGGTGACAATCAATATCCCTATCAATGTAAGGACATGAACCTGCGGGATTGTATGGCTTTCTCTTTCACCCATCTACCGCACAAAATGTCACATTTGTCAAAAGAACTGCCATGCATATTCGTCTGTTGAGAATCGTTATAAGAGATTCTGATATCATTCTTTTAGTTGATTTTCCTCCATCTTCCGACAAATAAACAGTGCTATTTTCTGAAACCTTGTTATTCACATCACTAGTATTATTCACAGATTCACTTTGAATAGTTTCCTTCGAATTCAAATCTTCTTTGACTACAACGCTACAACTCCTACAAATCTGTCCTTTTTCACTAAGCGAGCTTCCATTGTTTGCTATCTCAGAAAAATTTGCCAAACGGGTATTCTCCCGAACTGTTTTTTTCACACAGGAATCCCAAATGTTTCCATTTTTATCAACAACAGACTCATTTACTTCATGGGTTATCCGTTGAATAATTCCTCCTCTAACAGCAAACGTTTGATATCCAACCTTCTCAGTCAAATTCCCCAAACCGGCTACCTCCTTAGTATTCCTTGATACATTTGCTTCTTGGGATTTGCTCATCAAATTCATAGAATTATTCCCTTGCTTATTATTAGTACTGCTACTACCATTTGATACAGAGGTTGAAAAGTAAAAGGGCCAATCAACCACAGGAGAAGAATTAACAGTAGCAATATTAAATCCTTGAAACAATCCCGCAGGACCCTAAAAGAGTTGTTAAGCAAAATCACAACAAATACAATGCGGGTAGCAGCAATAGCGAAATCAAAGCCGGAAACTACCTTTCTTCTGGGAGAAAGAAGATGCTCAGAAAACCCACCTTTCTTTGATTCCATTGCTTGCTAAAATGCATGCATACCCTTTTGAAAAAACAAGCTTGGGACTAAAATCAGACACACATTGTGATGAGGAAAATGTGAAGGGATTGGGACCTAAAATGTGAACCATATTTTGTTGTTTGAATTCGTTTTTGGAAGAAGAAAAAGATAGGGAAAAATACGAAAATATCCTTATTTTCTAATAAATTTATTATAATGACTTCTTTATAAAAATCTTAACTAATTTAACTATTAACTTTGTTTTTGGACAATTTTATCCTAAAATTAAAAATATATGAAAACATACTTCTTTCTCCCTTCGATCCCGACTACTCTCTCGAAGACAGTAAGATTATTGTAGAATTTTTGTTTTATGACTGAAAAATTTAAAGAATTGATCTAATTGTAAATTGGATTGAGACTTTTGAGTAAGTTTGATAGGTTATTTTTCTTACTCTATAAAATCTCTCTTCCCTTCTCTAAACCTTATTGTTGTTCATTTTAAAATTTTTTTAGTGTATTTATAAATCTTTTTGTTTTCTAATTTCACTTTGGATTAGCAAATATACTGTATATCTTTCTCTTCACCAATATTCTATAAATTTCAAATCTTGAATCTATAACTTAAGTTTGTTTGCTAAAAAAAATTTAGATATGTGTTGTGTAATTTTATAATATTTAGGTAAAATCAAATCATTTATTATTTATCAATGAGTTATAGATGAGTTTACAGAATTCGGAATATTAAAATTTAAAAAGTGTTTGAAAGTACATTATTTTTTTGGATGTTCAAAAGTATCGTGCCTTTTTATGTTCGAAAGTGAGTTGTTTTACGAATGTTTAAAAGTGTACTTATGTGTATGAAAGTGTGTTGTTTTATATGTGTTCGAAAGTGTGTTATTTTGTATGTATTTAAAAGTGTCATGTATGACTGTGTTTGAAAGTATATTATTTTGTGTATATTTGAAATTGTGTTATTTTATGTGTATTTAAAAATGTGTTATTTTATCTATGTTCGAAAGTGTTGTGTCTGACTGTGATAGAAAGTATGTTGTTTTATGTTATTTTATGTGTATTTGAAAGTATATTGCTTTATAAATATTTAAAAGTATTATGTTTTATTATGTTCAAAAGTGCATTGTGGAATATTATATGAAATATTGAAATATACTGTGTTCAAAAGTGTCCTTTAGAATTCAAAAATGTAGGTTTGTATTGTGTTTATAGGTTAATAGAATTTGAACGTGTGTTTATAAAAGTAATCTGAATTTAAAAGGTTTAAATTATAGGATTTGAAAGTGTGTTTTTAAACTAAGTTCGAAAGTATAATTTTAAACTTAGTTTGAAAGTGTTTTGAATATATAGTTCAAAATTTGTGTACAGAAACTTAGCTTAATTATGTTTTTATACTGATTTCAAATGTGTATTTATGAATGTTAGTAATGAAAGTGTTCTGAAATTGATTTCAAATTTGTCTTAACCTTTATCTATATACTTATTATATTTTTGCTATATTGTGTATTAATTAGGTTAATGATGGCTGGTGAAAATTTGAAGATACCTATATCTGACCACTTTCTTGTTGTGGTTACTACATTATCAAAGATGAAGGTTGTGGATGAGATCTGAGACAAGCTGACCAAAAGACAAAAAAGATTATTTAAGCATACTTGTTAAGGGTACTTTCTGGATCTGAGAGATATTCAATTTTCTGGTAAACTAATCCATCACATGCTTCTTCATGAGATGGTGATAGATGCCACTAAGGAGGAGATGTAGTTTGTATTTGGAGAAATCCATATAAGGTTTTTCCAATATGAGTTTGGCCTCATCACAGGTCTGACTTTTGGGTCTTATCCGATTTTTGAAGGTGGTAGTAACTAACTGTTAAACGAATATTTTAACAGACATAAGAGGTTTAAATTACTACAGCTAGAACATATTTATGCTAGATTATATTTTAACACAATAAATGATACAGACGAGTTAAGTTATCGTTTTATTATTTAGTGGATAGATGGCTATTAGGTCGGCCCGGGCATTATTACGTTGACCCTTGACTGTTAAGGATTGTTGATGACCTTGACACCTTCAATAAATACCCGTGAGGTACCATTGTCTGGCGCTACACATACAGGAGCCTCAGTCGTGCTATTGAAAGATTGATTAAGGATCGTCATACACACACATATAATGTTCATGGTTTTTCGATTGATGATGAGTACATAAAAGTGTATGTGTATTAAGAGTTAAATTTATCATTTTACACTTAAAGTATGATTAACTCT
>JAVXUL010164495.1:0-13162 GCA_035590515.1 Trichilia minutiflora | reverse complement strand
AGATCTAGAGGTTACTTGATCATATCTTGTAAAGAGTTACAAATAGAAAAGAGTTTCTAACTTGTTGGACTTATTGGACCAATAACTATCAGGTGAGGTTTAGTAAGTTTGATAAGAACTTAATCACCCATGAAGACTAGAATTTGATTCTGGTTATGCCTATCCGAGGGAGATAAGATTTGATTTAAGTAGTGAGAGCCCTATATAGTTGAAAGTTCAAAATTATATAGTTTGATATTTACACTAATTCATTTAAATTGTCTTGCTATTACACAACAGGATATTTGATCCTGTGATACGATAAATAGTTAACCCTCTTTAGAAAATATTGGTACTCATAAAGGTAATCGAAATCAGAATTGTTCTAGATTCTAAAATTTGAGTTACATTCTTTATGGAAGAATATCCATTACCTTTTAAAAAAGATTCTTCACATAAAAAGAAAGTTACCTTCCAGAAATGGATGAAATACAATCTTATAGTAAGGTTGTGCATGTTGACCTTTATGAGTAATGTTTAATAAGCTCAATGTCAAGACATGTAAGATGTCCCCATAATTTCTCTCCTTGGTGAAGTAGGTTAGGAAAAGCTTCGTAGACAAGCTAGTTGCTAGGAGCATAACTAAAGATGAGTGTCGGTTTTATAAAAAGCTTATACATTGGAAGAAGAATTGTCTTCTTTACTTCATAAGTCTGAGTGCAAAGAAAATGTAAGGTACAATTTTCTATCATGTCATTGTAACTTGGATAATAGATTCAGCAACCTCATTACATATTGGTATGTTGTTACATGACCTTTAAAGTAAGAGGTTACTCAAGAAAGGTGTAGTAACGTTGAAAATACAATATGGAGTAACAGTTATTCCATATAATCAAGAAATTGCAAAACTAGTTTTGCATATAAGCAATAATTTGTACTAGAGAAAATAAAGTATTTTGATACTACTAATAAAAAAATTTTATCTGTCAATTAATTGTGTAAATGAGGTTACACGTTTATGAATGATAGATATAAAAATTATATTTCTTTATAAAATAAATTGATTGGCACTTGCTTGTATATAAATTGTTTGTATGTTCTTGAAGCAATGAGATTAATATGACAAGTACCACTGATTATAAAGATTTAGAAATGAGATCAATTTAAAACTGATATGACTTCATTTCTTTAGATAATATTGGAGAAGAAGGATTAAGAAGATGGGTGAAGATGGACTCTAAGGTCCATTAGATTTTGAACCTTACCCAAATTGTGAATCCTATCTGAAGATACCCACATTGCCTTTTGTAGGACAAGGAAAAAGAGCCATTGAAATTTGTGACTTTGTATACACAAATGTGTGTAATACATTTCTAGAAATGGTTTGACGAATTTTCACATACTTAATAATATGTAGTGATAATTAATTTGAGTATGGTTATTTGTACTTACTAAAGTACAATTTGAGTATTTTAAAATGTTCAAAAAGTCAAAGCAAAAGTAGGAAAAAGTATTTTCATACTATGATTCAATCATAGTAAGAAATACTTAAGTACTAAATTTCTAGATTATTTTAAGATCATTGGTACTGTCTCTCAACTGAGTTCTCCCATAACACATCAATATGGTATATTGATAAGGAGATATCGTACTTTATTAGATATGGTATGATTTAAAGGTTTTATGACCTAAATCAAGCTTGAAATGTAAGTTTTGCACTCAAAAACCCTAGGTAAAGAACGTGGAAAACAATGGAAATCAAGTGACAATAACTTAGGGCTTATGTTGCTCACTTTCAGTGTTTTCTTTCTTAATGAAGATAAGAACCAAAAGGATGATTCCTCTGCACTTTACACCATCCTCAAGCTTCTCCCCATGGTTGGCCAAAATATAAAGAGAGAGAGCTCCATTTTTGAAACATTTTTCATTATTAAAATGAAAAAGAAAAATATCTTTTATATTTTCTTTTTTTATTTATTTTAATTAGTATTTATCTAATAAATATATTAAGCAAATGAAAACAATATGATACAATTACCCTAATGTTTATAAGATGCAACCATACACTACCAATTGAATTAAAATACAAAATCAAAATATTATCAAATAATATAATGACATGTATATTAATTGTGGCCATAAATAAAAACTAATTTTTATTTCATTATTTAACACTTAAATAATTGATTTAATGATCAAATTAATTAATATAATGGATTAAACAAAATTTACAATTATGGTATAATTATCATAATGCCCTTGGTCACATTTACACATAAGGATAAAATGGTTATTTTCATCTAAATTAAACATTTTAATTTAGATTTTACTATTTTATATTAAAATCATATTTTAATATATTTGATAATCAAAAATATTAAATTTAAATATGTAATTTATAATAAATTACACACATGTTTCATATTAGGGGCAAAATGATTATTTTATACTAAATAAAACTATTTCATTTAATTTTCATCGTTTTGCCTTAAAATCATATTTTAACATATTTGATAATCATTATTATCAAATTTGATAAGTTATTTACATTAAATAACCTTATGATATCAGTATATCATCTCTTTAACACATTAAAGAATATTTAATACATATAATCGTTACACATATTATTTTCGGTCTTTTCTAACATTATCATGAGGGTGCTAGCTCTCTCTCGATAATATTTTAATCTCTTTCTCATGTAAAGAAGCTTTAGAGGATCTTGGTAGACTATAAAGGTTCACCGTAACTCAATCGTAAACATATGCCGAACATTTCGACTCTGAATATTTCGATTGCTCAACGACTATGATTAGTATCTAGCAATGAGCCATAATCCCTAAGTTACGATGAAGAAGTATCTTCATCAAATCTTTCATCGATTGCACGTAACGTATGAGTGATATCCTTCCGTCGTCATATCTTGATCGAGATAAGGGTTCATAGACTGTCAAAACCCTAATCTCAATACTATTTCGAATTGTCGATCACATGTCAACATTATACAATGGCCATCGACTTATAATCAAGACATCATATCGATATTCGATTAGGAACTTAACCTGGACTGAGGTAATGGTGATTCTCAGTTCGATATATCGAGCCAACGGATCCACTCTTGATTGTCAACTGAACACCTATATGAACAAAGTATACCCAAATTGATTTCTTGTACAAGACGTGATTAGTCCCGCACGTATACACCATATAAAATACATCCATCCATACAGAGTTCGATTCCAAATGTCTCAGGTTAAAGAATTACGTCGCACACTATTACAATCTATCGATAAATCATTGACTACATGCATACCATGTAATTCATCGATATTTGATCATGTTTGATAAATAGTTCATCAACTATAAATCTATACTAATGCCTTTATGACAATACTCATATTGTCAGCCTACATATATTATCACATAATATCATTAGGTGACAACTAGTGTGCCTACTATGTGATATAGTTGCCTAATTAACACCACAAACGTAGGGAACGCTTTGATAATTTATTAACGATTAAATAAAATTATCCGGATAATTTACATACATTCTTCATTCATTGCATGAAAAATAAAGGAAATAGCTAATGTATGTAAATAAAGAACTAATTCTTTTATTAATAAATAATAAGTTTATACAAGATTATAAACCCTGAAACCGATAACACGAATAGTTTCTAGAGCATACAAACTAACATGTATGCATGTATGGGAATATGTCAGATATGCCCTGAGAGGCTTTTAATTAAAATGTTTACAGGGGTATGCTTAATTATGCAAGTTTGTTATTTATCTGCACATATGTTAATAAAGGCCTAGGGAGGTAGGGTTTCTATCTCCTGCCGGTCACATCTCATATATAATGGGGTGTAATAATCATAACTTTGATCACATTTAAAAAATAATTCTTAAACTACTAATTTACACTAATATCTTAATAACATGATTATCATGTTATCTGCACTAATATTAGCTCATGATATTCATCGAAAATATTCAGTATATCTACTATGCGATATCAATGTCTGATTAATACGATTTTTATAGGGAATAATTTAGACAATTAAAATTATATGAATAATTTATATGCATACTCTATTATTAGTATAATTAAGAAGAGGAAGTAACATACACATATAATATGAAATATCTTTTTTATTAATAAATATATATAGTATATATTATAAATAATAATTTAATATAAAATACTTATAATCAATAATAAGAATGATTTTTAGATATATATCACTAATACACATGATCCATTTAAAGGAGTCAACAAAACCTTAGTGTAAAGATAACAGCAGAAATAAGTCATATAATCAAACCATTTTAAACACTGTTTATAATTCTTCTCTCTATCTTTTTATACTTATTATTTATGCTTTGCATTCATACTGCTTAATAAATCTATTTTTAACAATTATATAATAATTATTTTTTATATTTAATAATTACGTAGTATTTATTTTTCGTATTTAATTAAATTAACGTGAAATTTTTATAAAACTCAATTAACTCCCTTATAAATGTTGTCCTATGCGCCAACACTACATTCTTTATATTCGTTTACGATTAAGCTTGACTGTTTTTTTCTTTATTTAACATTTTCCGATCTCAACCAGATGATGCAGTAGTACCAAATCTTCATATTATGACGCACCATTTGTGCTCAGATTATGAATACGAAACAAACAGAATAAATAAACAAATGAAGAAAACTAAATTTGAAATGATAATGCGCCCATATTAATAGACGAATTCCACCTCAAAAATTGAGCTAAATTTGTTAGTGAATTTTTATGAAATCGACGAAGTTGCATTTGATTGATCTTATCGGGTAGCAAGTTCTCAATCCCAGATTCTATTAACAGTACAAGAGTTTTTCTACTTTCCAACCAATTGCATGGCCATCTATAGTAACACATTAGCATTTTTTCAGTTTTTCTGTTAATAATTTAATAATATTAGGTTACCAAGCTTGTTGTTGCTGTATTCTGTATCTTTATTACGTGAGACAGACCTACGTATGTTGTGTTTGAATGGTTGGCATCGTTTGACCAAAATTTCTCAAGTTGCATTTTTGTCCATCCCGTGGAAATATCATCGCAAGTTGCTTCATCTTCTTTGCATGATGACATGCGATCACCGTTCATTCAGGATACTGAATGACAGGCAATAATGGAACTATCCTTGTCAACTCTGCCAAAATTTGCTGGCATTGCCTAATTGTAAATAAGTCACATCTCATTCCTCGTACAAAAAAGTCAAGATGCTGGAAAATACACTCCAAAAATAATGTCTAAAATTTGCAATTAGATAACTCTTATTTCCATATTATGCAATAACAACATGCGAAGTCTTTAGATAAATTTTTCAATTAACCAAGCTAGCATTCTCTTCGAATTTTCTGACTGTTATTCATTTGGAGAGGAAGAGTATAATGTATATTTTTAAACAGCGTAGTTTATTACTCAACTACTTTTATTAGCAACTGATTATTATTTCTCCAATATAACATAATATAATATATTTATATTGGCATTAGTTGCAATAATATGGGGAAGCCATAGCAATAAGAGGAGATTTCTTATGCACAGTGAGGCCGGTTGCTTCAGTGAAGTCTAGATCTTCGCCACTTGCTCCATCAGGTAGTGACCAATCAAACTTGCTCAAAACATTTGCCAACGCTAGCTCATTCACTTTCATAGCAAACTGTATACCTGGACAACCCCTTCGACCGGTTCCAAATGGAATGAATTGAAAATCAAGTCCTTGAAAGTCTATGGAAGAATTCAAGAATCTCTCTGGACGAAATTCTTCTGCTTCATCCCATAAATCATGATCCCTTCCAATTGTCCAATAGTTAATCAACACTTGAGTTCCAGCAGCAATGTCATAACCTTTGATCTTGATGTCCTGAGTTGATTGCCGTGGAAGTAGTAATGGAATTGGGGGATGAAAACGAAGAGCCTCCTTGATCACGGCTTTTAAATAATGCATTTTATCCAAATCCTCCTCTGTTATATCTGATTTATCACCAACAATTCTTCTAATTTCATTTTGCGTATTCTTCATGATATCTGGGTGCTTTAACAGCTCTGTCATGGCCCATTCTATGGCTGTGCATGTAGTGTCTATACCAGCTCCAAGCATATCCTAACAGAAATCAATAAAAAAGTAAACAATTCTTACTAAAAATGGGTATTCAATGAATAGTTTTACAGCTTTGTCTTGAAGTAGCATTATTAACGTACTCAAAAATTACTTCTAGACGAATAGATATACGTACCAAGATGATGGCCTTGATGCTAACTCGATCAATGACTTTGCCGTTCATATTTGATTCCCGAAACCAAAGCAAGACATCTATAAAGCTTTTTCGGTCTTCACCTTCTTCGGTAGCAGTCTCCGTTCCCCTGTGTATCATCCTATTCTGATGTTCTTCAAGTACTCCCTCTAGAAAATCGTCAGCTTCTTTAGCCGTTTTGTCCAGGAGGGCATTCAAACCATTGAAATGGCACACCCAAGCAAGCCATGGAATGTAGTCTCCCACATGGAATGCCCCCAATAATTCCGCAATCTTCACCAGAATCTCCTTAAACTTGTGCTCACCTTCCCCTCCACTATACTTCCTACCCAAAGATACTCTACACATTATATCATTTGTTAGCGTACTCAACGCTTCACTTAAATTAATTGGCAAAGAAGATGAAGAAAGCTGTTCAATCTTCTCGATCATAAGGGCCGTCTCTTCTTCTCTAACATTACGGAAAGAATGAACCTTTTTGTTACTTAAAAGATGTAGAACACATATGCTTTTAATTTGTCTCCAATACTCACTCTGATCTGGGGACATGGCTATGTCCTTACACCCATATAAAAGTTTCTGCGATGGCGTTGATTTTGGTCGGTTTGCGAAGATGGAATCATGGGATCTCATGATCTGGCGTGCAGCATCGGCAGACGAGACAACAAGCACTGGAATTTTTCCAAAGTGAAGCAACATGAGGGGGCCATAGCGTTTAGATAAAGCATGAAGAGAACGATGAGGGTACAAGCCCAGTTGGTGGAGGTTTCCAATGATTGGAAGCTTTGGTGGAGAAGGGGGTAAGTTTTTGCTGCTGGACTGGAAAACCCATTTGAATAGCAGAAAAATGAAAATTATGACCGCAATTAAGGACATGGACAAGGGTTGTAAAAGAGAAGACAATTCATCTTCTCCGACCCTGAACAACTGCCGGAAACTCCACATGTTGTTTCCTCTTTGTTTATGAATTATTGTACGGTAATTTCTTTTTCTTTTTAGAAACAGCTTGTAGTTCACTCTACTTGTGCTTCACTACCATAAATACAAATTTAAAGGAGTAAAAGTCAGCACTCAGCATATGAATAAAGTTATTTAGAAATTATGACAATTTGAGTGAGCACTAATTAATTCTAAGATGAGGTTATTTTGCAATTTTTAATAAATAATTTTAAAAAATATTATTATTTTTTATTTTTAAAAAATGAATTAAATACACTTGTGAAAGGATATTATTATTTTGTTTAATTATATTTGATTTAAGAGTTAAGTGTATTTATTAGACTATTTTTATTTTTATTTTTATTAAAATTAATAAATTAAATTAATGCACTGATGTCTACGTAAATAGTTTTAAAATTAGTATATTAAACAATATATTTGACTAACCTTAAGGTTATATATATCCTTTTTTTTCTTAAAAAATATATTTTTTATTTAGCAATTTTTTAAAATAATTCTATATGATTGGAAATATTATTTATTTTTTATAAAATTATAACATTAGCTATTAGGATTTATTTATATATAACTAAATCTTTAAGAAATATCTTCCAATATTAAAAATTAAAGGCAAGTTTTATTAAAGTTTGATTCTATAGAAGTGTACTATTATGACAAAAATTGTTATTCTTATTAAGGACATTTCTTCTTCTCCAAACAGCTGCCTGGAAGTACATATTTCATTTCCTCTTTACTATAGATGTTAAATGGGTCAATAATCCGTGTATTAGTCCGTTTAACCCATTATTTAAATAGATTAAAACAAAAAAAATTAGTTTATTTAATTCGTAAGTTGATTTGACTCGATCTGTTTAATCTGCGGATTAAATAGACCGACTCGTTTAACTTGCAGATTGACTCGTTTAATTTATTTTAATTTTTTTAACCTTTATATTTGGATAATAATTGATTATATTTGAATATTAATAATAATATTATATTTATTATTTATTAATATTGAGTGATGTTGGATTAATATATTTTGAGATTTAAGACCATGTGTTTAAATTTAAAATTATTGATAAAATTTTTATTTAACTTATTAAAATTTTTATATATCAATTTATAATATAATTAATTTCTATTATATTTAAATTATAAATTTATTATTAATAATAATATATTATATTTATTAATAATTAATATATTATATATATATATTTTTTAAATTTAAAATTTTTAAATCAATCCATAAATCGAATTGTTTAAATTCATTAATTCACTGTAGGATTAAGATTAATAAAATATTAATTTATATAATAAATAAATAAATTTAATTTAATTTAATTTATTTAAATATCGATATTTAACGGATAGGACTAAATCGAATTAGCTCTATCCGTTTGAGAGATCTTTCCTATGTTTATGAGTCATTGTACTTCGTTTTTTCCGAAACAGAATGACTGTAGATCACGGTGCATGTGTTCCAACTTCCACCACAATTAATAAAGTCGGCGCATGATATTTCCCTGCGTGTCCTATTCGTATTTTGTTGTTTGTTGACCGTCCAACTTGCACGGCGGGACGGATACTTGATTCTCCTTCTCCGCTTCAACCTTTGATTCAACATTGGTGTTCTAGTAGAAGTCGGCGCCGATAGGCACAAATTAAGCTTTTATGAATTCCTACTGTATACAGAATATAGCATAAGAAACTTTTTCCAGAGAAAAATAAATAGGCAAGAAGCTATATTTTTATCATTTGCATTCACTGGTAAAGCTAGCTTTAGCTTGATGAAGTTTTTACTAAGTTTTATAAAATTATTTTATAAATCTTTGCGCATTAAATGGATTTAATAGAATTTATTTCTAGATTTAAATTTTTAAAAAATTGTTAAAGACTTTGGCGATATGTTTGTGATTTTCGGAAAATATAACCACCTAAATGAATCTATAATCATTTTAAAAGTAAATATTAATTTAATTTATTCTCTTTCTTGTATGTTACAAGTTGATGGTTTTATTAATTCATAACAAATTTTAAAATAAATAAACTTGGTAATATTTTTGTCAAGAGCATTTAAATATTTTAAATTCTTACAAGTAGCTAGATTTTTATCGGTGCATGCCTCCACCGACTGTTTGAATGGTCTTGGAAAAGGAAATTAATAAAAAATAACTACTATTTAAAATTTTTAATTAAGAATGATCATTGTTCAAAATTTCAGCCAGACATAATACAAAAGTCTTCGTGAAGACGTGAGGTACTGGAACCAGGTCTGGTTGAAAAGATGATGTCATGGGATTTTAAGATCTCTTTAGCCAAGTTAGCAGAGGAGATTACAAGGGTTGGTGCTAAACCCAAATGTAAAAGCATGAGAGGGCCATGGTGTTGAGCCATGGAATGAAGAGAGCTGTGCGGATACAGACCTAATTGATGGAGATTGTCTATAACGGGAAGCTTGGGTGGTGAAGGTAGTAAGTTTTTGTTGCTTCTTTTGAAGATGAAGAAGAGCCATTTGGTAACAAAGATGGTCAAGAGAAGGGAGACAAGGGAGAAGGGATGAATTAAGATCGATTTTTGCTCCATTAATAAAGCAAAATGTTCGATATTTCCTCCGTGGTGTTAGCTTTTCTCAGAAGGCTGGTGTTCTTTTGGATTGGTAAGATGTGTGTATGGCTGTATGCGAGGATGAGTGGATGACGAAGATTCAAATGTTCTAGTCAGCAATCAGAGGGCCCAAGACGAAGAAATTTTCTTCCATTTTCATAATTTTCTTACAGATTTACAATTTAATATTTTTTAATTCAACAACTTATTTATCACAAATTAAAAATTTGGTGAACAACCTTTTAACAAAATTTGACAACAAACCCACCTCAACCTCAACCCGCAACCGAATCACATTATTAATTTTTTTATTACGTATGTAAATATATTAAAAATTACTAAAAGAAAATAATAATAATTATATCTAATTGATATTAATTTAATAATTTTCATATCACATAAATTATAAGTGTTCAACGCTTATAGTAGTAGACCGTTTAAACCGAGAATTCTTTAATAAGAAGTAAAGATTCTGATTCTGGTTCCATTTTAAAATCGAATTATTTCAATTTTAAAAATCATGTTACTATCTATTTTTAAAAATTTTAATTTCTATATAAATGTTCATTTAAAAATAAATTCAAAGTGTCAACAATATAGATCCTATCCTTAATAAAAAAAAAAAAGACATAATATTTTGTTTGGTTGATAAAAATATATTTTTAAAAAAATGAAATATTGGATAATCTCTCCATTTTTATTTTTTTTATTTTTTGAGCCCTTTGTTAGTCTTGTGTTAGCGTATTAGAAAGAAGTAGCCCAATAATTATAGTTGGTTCATTGCCCATCATTCATTTGATTCCATATCAATTAATTGTTGTTCCTTTAAGAGTTTTTATTTTTTTATTTTGAAATGGAAATAAATATAGAGTTTAAACTATTTTAATTTATGATTGTCATTATATTATGATATTATTTATAAAGGAAAATAAAATATTTAATCATAATTAAAATATAAAAATTAAGTTAGTAAATTATAAAATAAAAAATAATTAAAACTATTGATAATTAACATGAATGAATGAAAAACGTTAATATAAATTCTCATTTAATTGCTAAACTGAAGTATGGTAAATTTCATTTCATGTCTTAAAGTCAAAGATAATGTTGAGGAAAAAGGAAAAAAAACATTTATAATAAATTTTAACTTTATGTTTTTTAAATTGATATTTTTTTAATTTATTTTATAAAGAGTGATAATCGAGATGTAAATTTATTATAAAAATTAATGAAAGTATTGTTTTTATGGAATTAAATAATAATATATGAAAGTAAAAATAAATAAATAAAGTCTATGGCAACATATAATTTATAATTTTGTGAGTTTGTATAAAAATTAATTATTTACAAAATTATGATTTACTAATCTTATTTTATTTTATTTTATTGTACTTTTGTTGTGATTGGTGTTGGGCTCACATAATCTATTTAGTTCGGTTGATGATATCAGCATCTCATGTTTTTGTAATACGACTCTATTTAATTTGTCACGATCCGATCTGTGGATCTCATATGTGATAACGCCATAGATTTTTCGGGTATATTTAATAATACAAGATATAACCTGTAGACCTGTAAAGCTTTTATAAAAATCTGTTTTTCTCAAATATTTCACAAACATTTCTAAAACATGTACCATCAAATTCATAACATATAAAATTTCACTTCAATTTTTCAATTAAGTTATAAAATATTAATAATAAAATCATTTCATTACAAATATGTAATATTACATTTTTATCAAGGATCCATGATTCGGAATACAATGAGAAACCATAAAATGAAATATGCTCCCAGTGAACTCATGCAGTGAGAGTGAGTCAAGAGTAAAATCCATACCAACAGGATCCACTTCTGATGTAATCACCACCGCCACGCTACCGTTGCGCTAAACCTGTGAGTGGGGGAAAAATGTAACGACCCGTACCTCACTCCGAGGGTATAATTGTCAGTTCCTACATCTTCCATCCATGCATCTGCATTCATTTCATGTTTCATGGGGCTATGGGTGTGATCCTAGACTCGTGTGGGGCCTATTAAAGTGAGAATTCGAATTTTTGACAAGTTCGATCGACCGAATTGAAGGATTCGTTCAACCGAATCATTGGGAACTCTCTGGACAATTTTCGTTCCAACGAATAGGGAAATCGTTCGACCGACTTGAGCTTCGGTCGATCGAATGTGAGGTTCGTTCGACCAAAGATTCGCGAGCTCTCTGAGTACTATTTACATCAAGGGGTTCGGTTGATCGAAGGGATAATTCGTTCGACCGAAGGGATGGTTCGGTCAAACGAATCGACGATTCGTTCGACCGAATAGGCGTGAAATGACGAAAATGCCCATTTCTAGAAGCTCCTTCCTTTAGAAAACTTAAGGCAAAATGGTAATTTCACCCTTTTTCTATAAAAAGGGGGTTGGGGGCCGAAATTTCAAAGTTTTCTCTCCATTTTTCCTCTTTTCCTCTCCTTCCCATGTTCTCTCAATCCTTCTTTAGACTTTCTTCAATTCTTGCCCAAATTTCGATTTCTCTTCGCAGACGAGTTACATTCCACGTGTCTATCGTGCTGGGAGCATCAATTGGAGGGAAGAAGCGCGGATTTTGCGTGGAGAAAAAGCTAGGGTTTTGAGGAAATTGGGGCTTTTCGTGTTAGAGGCAAAATTAAAGGAAACTGACCACACCACAAGGTTTGTAGCGTCGATTCTAATACGTTTACATATTCATTTTCTCGTTTTAAGCCATTTTGATCATATGGGTTTTCGTACCTAAAATTGTAGATCTACCATTCACTTCTTAGTTTTAAAGCAAAATGTAGGTTATAGGAGACTTGTGGAGGTCGTAGGAAGTTAGATTTATAATTTCGGAGAAATTGGGTAACCATGAACAGTAACTTCGATTACTGTTCCGGCGGGTCGATGGGGTCCACATGTCAGAATTATAAGATTTTGCCAAAACGCATCGTCCTAGGTGAAATGTGGGTCTGTGGTAGTGATAATTGGATAATTTGAGGCTTAACGAGGGTTTTAGACGAAATTGGAAAAATAGTCTGACTTGGGAGAATCGAGATTAGCATGCATTGCACGTAATTAGATTTCCATTTGCATATTAGAATGTGTATTGATCATGTTATGGGCTGGTGTATAGGCGAAGGTTCGAGATTACGGTATTCACGTAGTTCACCGAGGAACGAGGAGAACTAGGGAGTGTATAACCTCCCTAAGTTGTGAGTGGACATATTTCTTTTAATTGCTTATATTTTCTGTATCTTTTAAACTTATTTTAAACTTATTTTCAGCCTTAGGGCGATAGAACCTTTTATATGG
>JAVXUL010164485.1:0-13164 GCA_035590515.1 Trichilia minutiflora | reverse complement strand
AGATCGACGGTCTACTACGCAACAGTCTAGATTTGCAGACATTCGGGGTATGCTAGTCCTCACCCCTCCGTCTTCGGGCGACACCGAGGCTACACTCTACAGCATCAAAGCCTCCCGAGAGTCAGAGGACTTCATTATCGGGAGAGCTGAAAGTTTCGCTCAAGGGTACAAATACTCGGGGACTCAAGGATGACGTGACCAGGAACAGTGTCATAATTTTCCACGCCCTCTAACTTTGCAACAGGTCACCCTGGGCATGTCAGTCATGCAGCAACACGTGTCCAGCGATACGTACTCCAAGGCTTATCATATACAGCATCCAATAATCAAGACAAGAAAAAGAACGAAAAACAGATGGGGAGGGAATGAACAGACAGATTCGTGAGGGCATCCTGGAGAGAAACCCACTATTAGACATTCTTTCTACCTTTTCAGTACATACAGGTATCATACTCAGGGATAGAACATTCCATATCATTTATACTCTTCGTACATCATTGCTTGCTTGCATGCATACCTATTGCATACATCAAGTAAAACCCTCTCTGATTTAAGTATCGGAGGGTTTTCGTCGGGAAATCGGTTTTATCCTTGAGGTGCTCTGTGTGTTTTGCAGCTCCAAGCTCAGGGACGAGAGGAAGACAAAATCTACTAGTACCGGGAGTCGTGAACGAGAGGCCAATTTCTTGCATCAACAATATCTATATATGTCTAACAAAAAAATAAAAATAAAAATAAAATATGTAATGGGAAAAATTATTGAAGCAGTATCCTACCATTTTTTAAAGTTTTAAATTTATATATTACTAATTCTGAATGAATACTTTTGACAAACAAATTCTTTTTTAATGTAGACATCTATATAATGTACAAAAAATTAAAAAAAATTTATTTTGTTTAATAGTATTATTTTAATAAATATTATAATTGAAATGCTTTGTTTTACTGTTGTTATGGAAACATAAAGTATTAGCACAACATAAATTATAACCTACCAATCAAGCAATCAAGCAATAGGTTCCTCACTAAATAATTTCAAATACAAACATAAATTAAATTCTATTTTATTGAAGTAAATATTATAAATTAATTTTTGTCTTATTACGATAAAAAATATACCTCTTGTATGATAAACTAAATTTAGGAAAGTTTAGATAAAAAATATAAGTCTCATCAGGGAAAAAAATTTAGAAAAATTTTAATATAAAATAATAGTTAAAATTAATTAAAAATTAAAATGATTGACTCAAAATTATAATAATGTTAATTAATATTATCTTTTATTCAAAAAAAATTATTATCTTAATATTTCAATTTGCAAAAGGATTTGTGAAGCAGCACAATTATCTCCTTTGCTATTTTCATTGACCATTAAGGAAGTACTTATCTATAACATTTAATTAAAATATATAGATATATTTTATCCTTAACATTATAATGAATATATTTTGAAATTTGTCAAATCATCCACATCATTAATTATTGTTTAAACAAAAATAGTTTTTAACTCGTTATAACCAAATAAAAAAGAACATTTGATTTGTCTAGTAATATTAAATATTGTAGTAAAATATCATTTATTTATTTATTTTTTAAAATAATTAATCAAAATTGTGTGATTAAATTGAAACAACATCGTCAAAATCATTATTATTATTATTATTATAAAAAATTACAAAAATAAAATAAAAACATATGATCCATGTTATTTATTTCTATGTTTAGATATGAACAAATATTGTGAATGTGATTTGTTTTATTGCTGAATTTGATAATTTATCCCCTTTAGTTAATATTTGCTCTCACTAATTTTGACAAAAATCTATATATCGAATTGCATCTTCCATGGATCAATTTACCGAAGTACATGCAATTCGAACAGAATTTATAAGTCTTTATACAAAATAATTTATATTATTGCTATTTCTTTTAGAATTATCAATCACAAGAAAATAGAAAATTGAAATAAAAATTAGAAAGAAATATGAGATTAATTTTGGGTTCTTTTTTTTTATATACCCACATCCCCATTATTGTTTTTTCTTTTTTCTTTTTTCTTTTTTTTTTTTTTTTTGGTTTTGGTGTCTCTCTCACCATAACGTGGCCCACATGCAACTTACACAACATCAATTTTTGTACAATTTGGGTTCATAGAATGCAGTGTGTAATGTGTTTCAAGGTGACCGATTTGTCTTTGGGTCTTAATTGTTTTAAAATTAGTTGGGTAGAGTAATTTTAGAGAAATTTAAACTTGTTATTTGTCGATTTATTTATTTTTTTCTTTGGTCGACTACAATTATATCTCAAATATTCAAATAATATACTTATTTTAATTTAATTTTTAATATACATCTCTATTTTAAATCCTATAATAGAATGAAGATAAACATGGAATAGGATCCAATACTACCCTGTTGCCAAACAATAGCTTACTCAGTAACACACGTGGCATTCTCCCACTGAGAATCTCAGCTCATCACAAAATAGCAATAGACTCACAAGCAACCAAACAAAACCCTAAATTTCTTTATTTTCGGAAAAAAAAAAAACTGAATTAAAAATAAATATAATAAAAACAAAAAGAGAAGCTTCCCAAGTCTGCTGCTTGTTTCGTGAACTAAATGCGACCCAAGCCAAAGCCACCGCTCGCTCATTCTTTAAATACAAAACGACGCCTAATATTTTCTTCCAGCTTCTCTGATAATCCAATGAAATTATTCTTTTGATTTTTTCAATAACAAGCGAGGATTGTTCTTTGATTTGGACTCAAGAAATTGAAAACTTGGGATTGAAAAAGAATTTTTTTTTGTTTATACGTATATTGTTAGCTGAAGACCGCAGAAGCTTTGTGCTTTGTTTTCTCTTTTCAGCGGGAGAGTTTCCTGCTTGTCACCCAGGTAGAACATGGGATAATCTGCGTGTTTTGTTTGTTTTGTTTTTTCTTTCAATGATGTTTTGTGCACTGCTTTGCGCTGGCAATGGTTGGCTTTGGATCCGTTTATTTCAGTTGTTTTTATGAGGTTTTACTCTCATTCTTCGATAGTCTCTCTTGCAAGCTGATGGTTTTGTTAAGCTGTTGTTTCTTGTTTTTCTATTTTTGATTATTAAGAGGTGATTTCCGGAGGATATGAATGAACAACAATTCTAGTTATTATTATTATTGTGTTGGAGTGGTTGGGAAAGAGTACTCTTTATTTTTATTTTTTTGAAATATATATACGTACATGTGTAATGCCTTTGGAGTTTGGACATCCGGTATTCAATTTTTGGTATCTATTTTGATATGACGATTCTTAAGTTTCCAATTTTTGCACAGAGTTTTGTTGGTATGGATATGGGATTGTACTGCTTTAATTTGTCTCTTTCACTTTATGTCCCTTCAATCTTGTATTATTGTTAGATCTAGGAAATATGTGTACTTTCGATTTGATATTTTCTTTCTCTATGTTGTGTTGATCAGCGTGAATCGTGTATTGGAGGCATAGATTCTTCATGGTGAGCATTTTATACCCAAAATTTAATTAAAAAAAAGTGAAGAAAAAGCAGTTTTATTTTGAATGGAATTCGATAATTGTTTGAAATTAAAGATCGGAATGGTTACTTTTCTTTTGGTGATCATTTGTTTTCTCGTTTGCGGTCATTAGGGGGAAGCTCCAGCATTCATTATGCAGGATCTGCAGAATGGAAATAGATTTCCACATGGCTTCAGTTTAAAACCCAACGGCTCTGAGACAACCACTGTCATTGGTGATAAAACAGTAAGATAACTGGCTTCTTCAATTCTTCCTTTTAAGCATCCTTTTGTGTTAATCAGTGGTTCATCATGTCGATCATCTAGCCAATCAAAGTTTTTTGCACAATTTCTTGACAGTATGTAATTGGTCCGACCAATGAATCAATTGGAGTTAAGATTTATGACAAATCTACTGGCAAAGAGTGAGTTTGTAGCTCCAGCTATGTAGGTACTTCATTAGGTTTTGATTTTGTATTTTAGTTCATTGATTATTGGTAATATGTGCAGGGTGATTCCCACTGTGCGTGGAATAGAGCCCAAGCCCCGTAAAGGTCATTTGGCTGTTCCCCTTAGTGGAGACAGAATATTGGTTATCAAGAAGGGTTCAAGCCCAGATGACTGCATTTGGTTTCTGGAGGTAAAACAAACCCAGCATATGTTATACATATTCTCACATAATAATTCATTTGTTTTTGCTAATTGAAAGCCTTTAAATTCGATTTTTTAACCTTCTTGTTATTTTCAAGTTTCTTTTTGTTAATTATTAATTTGTTTAAATATTGGTAGGTGGACACCCCATATGTTAGGGAGCAGAAGAAAACGGTAGAGGATGAGGTTGTTGCCTGGAGTAAAGGTGTGTTAGGCAACACTGAGAAGCCATTTGTTATTAGTGGGCCTTCTGGGGTGGGTAAGGGTACATTAATATCCATGCTCACGGAGGAATTTCCATCCATGTTTGAATTGTCTGTGAGCCACACAACCCGTGCACCAAGGGACATGGAGGTGGATGGGGTGCATTACCACTTCACTGAGAGAAGTGTTATGGAGAAAGGAATTAAGGATGGTAAATTCCTAGAGTTTGCCTATGTTCACGGAAATCTTTATGGCACCAGTGTTGAAGCTGTTGAGGTGGTAGCTGATGCTGGAAAGGTAAACAAATAATGCATGTACACTTTCTCTCTAGGAATGTTAATTGAGCACAAATGTTTGATGATTATAGTGAATGTTAGTCATGGGATCAAATTGGTCTCTTCTATGATTAAGTTGCAATGGAATAGGAGCTGTTAAATTCTCCAATCATAGCATGCATGTATCTAGTAAATGTGCAGTATCATTTTTTCCATGGAAATTAAGGGGCACATGCTACTAGATCTTTCATATCCTCGTAAGTGTGATGTGAGGCTCTATTTTGTTGGAAAACAAAAAGGAAGAAAGAAAGAAAAAAAAGGAATCCGTTCTCAAGTACATCAGGGAATTCAAAAGCCTTTAAGAATAGGGTAAATTAACCTGCACTATCTAGTATAGTCAATTTTATTAAAAGCTTCCTATGAAAATCATGAGATGAGTGGTTTTATTAGACGGGTTCATTGTGGTAGTTAACCAGTTCTAATAGTGTGTCTTCTAGTGGCAATATTTGAGACGTCAATCATGTATTCTTTGGAATTGCTTGGAATGAAATTGATTTTGAATTTTAGATTGGGTGATTGTAGGAAAAACGTTAGGGATTACTTGTGAGAGAAGTCTCCTTTAGTTGGTAACTTGAATCCTTTTTTTTTTTTTCGTGCTTTTATTATAGAGATGCATTCTTGACATTGATGTTCAAGGGGCGAGATCTGTGAGAGCTAGTTCTCTTGATGCTATTTTCGTATTTATTTGTCCACCCTCAATGAAGCAGCTCGAGGAGCGCCTCCGTGCAAGGTAAATCCAGCTACTGAGTTTGACCTGTATCATTCCTTTTTTCTTTTCCCTGCATTGGTATCAATTTTAAATAATTTTAAGCACAGGGGGACTGAGACTGAAGAACAGATCCTAAAACGACTTCGAAATGCCGAGGACGAGATTGAGCAAGGGAAATCCTCTGGCATCTTTAATCATATTCTGTGTAATGATGAACTTGAAAAGTGTTATGAGAGCCTTAAGGTAATTTGGTGCTGCTTCATTCTTGTTTTTATGAATCCTTTTATATTTCCTCTTGCTTTCATATCCTGATTGAACTGCTCTGGTTTATATAGGAAATCTTGGGACTTGATGGAAGTACAGTTGCAAACCAACAAACAAGTAAGAAAGCCCATCTATTACCCTAAGCTCTTTTAGATATTTTTGACTCAAAAATATAAGTTAAATATATCTGAATATCTCATGTCAGCGGCCCAAGGGATTGATTTGCCACCTGACCCTTCAGTATTAAAAGTTGATAACAAAATTATCATAAGCTGTGGCACTGCAGAACTTGGAAAAGCATCGAAGAACTTGTAAGTGCTCTTTTGGGGTTTTCTTTTGATGCAATACTTAATGATGAGATTCTCAACTGACCAAGACGCATCTGTAATACAGAATTGTTTTGGACGTATCCTCACTGAAAGGCGGAGCACCTGGACGGACAAGAAGGCTTGAAGTTAATATAGATTATTCTTTTTCAGATTGTTTAATGGGGTCAATAAATTGAGCTAATGATTCACAACCTCGTCGATACTAACATGGTTTCTCATTTAAAATTTTTGTCTAAGCTCATCTTATATAATTTAGAAAGGCCCTGATGACGCTCTGGTTGTGATTCCAATGAGACTATGAAATTCAAGTTATCACTATCTTTTTTCTTTCACCGCTGCATTCTTTGCTTGTTTTAGAGCAGAACTGACTTGTAGTCTTAGAACAGTTACTAGTCCCAGCAAGGCCAATGAGAGATGATCCATGATTTGTGCGGCTAGAATTATGGTGAGCTAAGTGTATGCTAACCCCGTTTAGGTATCAGGTAGAACAATAAGACACAAGTAAGAGAAATTATTAATGGATGTTGAATTATTGAAACAGTCAGCAGGGTTGATCTGTGTTAAGATTTCGTTAAATTATAGGTAAATTTCTCGTACACATTCGTCGTCGACAGGTAAGAATGCTAAATTTTAATGACCAGATTTTCAGATTTATCCGAGGATTAAGGTGCGATTTTTAACACAATCTTTTTAGAATGGAATCATCATTCATTAACTACCAAATACAAAATACAAAAGAGATGGGTGATCATTTTAATACCCGAATGCTTAATCTGCTATGATTTCGAAATAGTAGAAACATTATCCGGAGTTCCATAGTTGTGAGATGAAACTGCTAAAATATTGAATGTTAGTTTAAAAATGTGTTATTGACTGTTAGTTTAAATGCGTAAATTTTGCTGAAATATTAAATGTTGATTTATAAAGTACGAGTTTTGTTAAAAGTTGAGGTTATTAAATATTTTTCATTATTTTATTTTAAAATTAAATAAAAGTTAGATATATCAAATAAAGTGCTTTGTTTTTTGGGTGATGTAGAATATAGATATTATTAGAACGCTAGGAAACCGGCCGTTAATGTAGTTATTAGTTGGGAAGTTTCCATTTCCATCCATCAAAAGGAACCTACCCAATTGGCTGGGCACTGGAATCCAAAGATATTATCTGTCATAGCACACTAGAGGTTTCAATGGATGTAGGGCCTAAATTACCAGAAGACCCTCGAAATTGTCATACAGACTAGCGTGTACAAGTACAACTCTCTTTTAACCTTTTTGTTTTCGTGGCATCGTGCTCATTGGTCAGCCGGCTGCCTGCCACAGCTATTCTGTTCAGTGCTTGTCGGGCAAAGAAATAAATCTATCCCAACTCCGGTTTGGAATTCCACTTTATTTTAATTTTCCATTTTATTTTTTATTTTTTTGAGACTCGGTGTTCTCCACATCTGACCCAAACTTGATGGGAAATTGGAAATTTTCACTGGCATCTGAGAGATTAAATTGAGAAGCTTCTTCATTTCCTAACTAAAATAGTAATGGAATGGTGGGCAACACGACGGTGCATTTATTGTGATAAAAAGTTTACGAAGGGGAAAGAAAATTTTTAAGTTACGTACCATATAATGAATGCACCGTAGCACAACCCTCCAATACCATGCTCTGTATTGTTTTTCTGAGATAGTCAAAGTCTTTCTTTCCAAGTTGGAATCTTGAAAGTTGAAACATTTGAGTGTGGCAGTGGGACATGAACACATGATATGAATGGAGAATTATCATTTAAGTTCCTGAGGTTTAAGGTATTGTCACTTAAATGGAAAATTTTCATTTATTAAGTACCTCATCTACTTTTAACCCAACGTTGGAAATTAGCACATTTTAACTGAACCATAGTTAGTAAATTACTTATATGACCCTTAAAAAAGGGCCGTCTCCAATTTTGTTTACTCTTCATAACAACTCATCAATAACCAAAATAACCAATTCATTAATAATGGACTTCTAACTCGTTTTAACCTCATCGCATGTGTAAAAGCTTATATGTCTCATATGCACCCCAAAACTAATATTAACATACTTCACATCTTTTTTTGGATATTTTCTTAAATGCCTTAAAAGGAACTTAAGTCTGTTAAATTGGAATGATATAAGCAGACAAATTTATCGATTCTCAATTGATTGATTGGCTATGATTGTAATTTCAATTCAAAGCAATTTGCTCAAAAAACTATTCTAATTTATAAAAATTTATTTCTCAACTTCTTCAAATAGGTGTTTCATAAATTTTTAGTTCATAAAATTTTATTACTTTTCAATTTTTAATTCAAACAGTATTTAAATTTTTTTTAATTTTTAAAATTTTGCTACTTTTGAACTTGTTTGAAGGGGATTTTACTTTTTGTACGGCTTGATTATGAAATCTTTGCTATTTATTAATGGGTTTTAGAGATTATTTTTATCACTCTTTTAAATAATTTGATTAGGAGGTTTTGTTTATTAGCTAGTGTTTGAAGGGATTATTTGATTTTAACTAACATGGTTTCAAAATATTTTGATGCAATTTTATAATTAGTTGAGAAATTATATTTTATGTAACTGCCAATTAGTATAATTTAGTGGTGATAAATTGAGTTTGAAATGTATGATTTAGATATATATTTTGAGTTTAATTCTAATTAATTACTTGTTATTTAAGAAGAATGTTTAGATGATAGTATGTTCAATTAGTATCCTTCCAAAATTAATAAGATAAAATCAATCGATTGAGATAAAATTTGAATTTTTAAATTATTAAAAACAAAACTACTTTACGGTGGCTTACTGGCCTTTTTTCTTGGTTACAAAGATCTAAAGCCGTCTGTCGTGATGGAAGGAGATTTGAATTTGATGAAAGAAATTTAAAGAGCTTGATCAAAAGAAGTGGATAATAAATAAAAAGGCTTTGGCAACAATAAAACTAAGTTTCTATATTAGAGTTTCATTGCTACTAAAGTTACATAATTACCCAAGGCTCCTTAACGGCGTAAGGGAGATCAATGATGAACTGATGATAAATAAAAGATCTTCTATTCAAGTGATAATATTTCAAATCTCAGGGAGACAAATAAAATAAGAATTCCCCCCAAAAGAAAGTATGAATTACACTGCGAGTTGGTACCCTTTTAGCAGTCGTAAGTGGGACCCATTCTTTTATGACATTATTAACAGAATATTCGGTCGCCCAAGGGAAGGGATGGTTTATTTTGAAAAGTTTAAACAAGTAATTTAATAATACAAAAATGCGAGAATTAATTAATTTGAAGTTATTGGTCTTAAAGTGATGTGGCTACGAGAGGTTAAAATATTAAAAGTATTTTAGTAATATTATTAAAAAATAACAAGTAAATTATTTTATAGTTTGAAATTAAATTTATAATTTTTTTAAAAAATTTATAAATATTTATTTCATTATATATTATTTTTTGTTTCCAAAATTTAGAGAAAAAGAGAAGAGATTACTTCTTATCAAATAATTAATAAATGTATTTAATATAATTTTTAAAATTTTATTATAATCTCATTATTTTTATAAAAAAAATAATTATATATTATCATTACTTAGTACATGTAAATATTTTATAGTGATTCTACAAGAGCCTTGAGACGTAATCGGTTGTAGAGAACATTTAAACAGTCATCTCATTATTTTTTTTTCCTTTTTTCATGGAAAAATTGAATTAGTTTGAAATTAGAATATATTTTAATACCTAAATTTAAATGATATATTTATTGTATTTTTAATTTAAAATTATAATACAAATATAAAATTTTTATTTTTTAAATAATAATAAAATATTTTAAAAATAAATATATAAAATAATTTTCACTCAGAAGCATGAAAAACACTATGTTAATATGAATTTTATCTAATCCTAATCTACTCTCTCGGTCTTGAGAATCCTGAGTCGGCAATCTTCCTTTTTCTTCTATTGATTTCAAATTAAATGGACTTAAGATTTCATACGTGGGCCGAATGGGCCTCAAACTCATTAATATCACTTTATTGAGAAAGTGTTTCATGGGTGGTGATGGCAAAACCTAGGGTGTTGGGCCTCGGTTTTTCAAGTCTGGACCTGGACCAGACTAAAGCAATTCGAACCCAAATTTGTAAAAATCGTACTCAGGCCAGCTCGAGTTTATTGAATAATAACCATGATATTTCTATATTTAATATAATTTATATTTTTATATTAATTATACAATATTTACAAATTAGTCCAATACATTTAACACATGGGCGCAATGGGCCCTAACACTTTTTCCTAGTAAAATATATAATGTTAGCCTGCATGGTAGATACTAAATTAAAATTTATTTGATATGTATAGTTTTTATTGTATATTTTATTATAAAAATAAATAAAAAAACTAAATGAATTTCAACTTCAAATTTTTTGCACCGCTGAAAAAAAAAAATTCCAATTAAAATAACCATTAATTAGTAGTTGTACTTTAATTAATGGATTGCATTGCGGGCGTAGCAAAGCAATACAACACTTATATTTTGTTCAAACGATGGCTCTGTAGAGTAAAGACCTCTAGCGTATGTTTTAAGTTTGTGAATATTAGTCAAATCAATGAGTAAAATTTTTTAAATAATATAAGGAATTTAAATTGAATTAGTAAGAAATTTATTTTTTATTAAAAAAAGAAAAGTAGCATAGGAAGAGAATCCATACCATCATGTGTAATTTTTATTTTAAGTGGTATAACAAAATTTTAAGTAAATCCAAAATCAATTAATTTATTAATCAAATATTAAATATCATACAAATTATTTAATAAATAAGTGTTACAACATAATTTTATATTTAATAATAAATTCAAAGAGTAAATATGAATATTACACAACTATTAAAAGGATGCACAAATTTAATATAATGATTATTCTTATCACTTCTTCTCAAATTCATATTAAAAAATCGATTTGTCACTCAAATTAATTGCCACCTATATAATAGCACACTTTGAAGAAATCTCACTTATTCAAAAGCCAAACTTTTTTAAAGACAACCCCATTGCTCGAATTTATTTTACATGGGAAGTCAGTAGCCAGCTTACCTCGGCCTATTCTTTGTCGACCTCTTTTATTTTTTACTAATAGCATCTATAATCTATAGAAACAATTCCTGAACATTGGCAATGAACGAAAAAAACACACTAATATTCCACATAGAAACTAACAAAGAGAAGGTTTCAAACGTCAACTTCGGATCTCCAACACTTCATAGATAAAATGGCCATAGAACATAAAAGGATAACATGCTTTTATCAAAGGGAAAATTTTAAACACATCTAGAATAGATAAGCATACTGTCATTTCTGTCTCCTCTTCAGTCTTCACCCTCCAATAAACATAATAGAAACCAAGCCAAGAATGATTTGGCTTCAATTGTCTCAAGTTGGGTAGGTCCTGGTAGGGGTCAGCAAATCCAACATTGTCTTATTACTATCTGCGGCGGTCACAAATATGTATTAGATTTAGACAAGATAACAGGATATGTTGACGGTATGAAATGTAGGTTTGCCTTGTACAAAGACATTTTAGAGTAACTATGCACAATATCAGATGTCCATGCCTTTAGCAGTGCAAGAACGACACTTTTATGTTACAAGTAAGAAAAAGCTTCATTTGATGGTCAGAGCTTTTTGTTGAGCCCTATTTGCCACAGTTCTTTCAATTTGCTGCCTGGACAAGTCTCCTGCTTCCACATTATTATCTAAAATTGAATGATATTTGAACAGCTGAAATCCCTGGTGATGTAAAAAGAATCCATTGCTGTTGTCATTCAGATCAAGGTAAGTCTTGGCATTGCTGTTGAAGTACTTCTGTTGCAGTTGCATTTCTTGCATTTGGGGCCCTGTAACATCTCGGTGACCAGTGGATGCATCAACGCTCCTGGAATAATGGGTGGGCACAGACTTGGGGCTTGAGGAGTTCAAGGATTGTGTTGATACAGGGACACTAGAATGGATTTGGTTAGCATTAGAAGCTTGACTATCAGGTTTCTTTGTATTCAGAAAACGACCTCCACAACCTCTTGCCCGCCGCATAGCGTGTAAATGCCTGGACTCATGCTGATAGGACTGTTCAACATGACAACAAATAATGCAAGTTATAGATGAAGTTAGATTTCAATAATTTAGTTTGGAAAGTAGAAAATAAGGAAAAAACAATATATTACTGCACACAAGGCTGTGAACTCTACAGCAGGCTGGTAAAATATTAGGTTGAAATATTAACAAGAATAAAATTTTGCATACGCCATGAAGACAAAACTGCACATACAAACTAAATTCTATAGCATAAAATATGGGGATGCAACACAACTCAAGCTTCAGAGTTCCTGATCTGTTTTGTTAAAGATAGTCTCGTCAATGATATAAAATATACACGTGCATCAGTTCGAAAGCTTAGGGATTGATTGGTATTGTGCCGATTTTGTGATGCTTTGAAAGTAAAATTAAAATAGTACATACTTCTACATTGATATTTGTATTCAGAGCTTTTACCCCACAACAGGTTGCGGCTTCAAAGCTGCCACACCACACCACACCACAATATGAAACAGACCCTTAAACATTAAAAATTTTCAGTATAAGAGATATCAGAGAACCTACAAATATGATTTTTAACAAGGAGGGCAACACATGCTCCCTATCTCACGCTGTCCCCCCTACTTTCTTCTCTTTTTATATCACCAGTTGGCGCAAGTTGGTTAATGCTAGAAATATTTTTTTAATTTATCCATCAAGTAGCAAAGGTATATAATACTATGTAAAAAATTGTTATGTTGAATAAAAACCATGTGAATACACAACAAAAATTTGTACTTAAATCTCTTTCATTGCTTCACAAACTTCTACACATTGCACATATTTAAACACCAAATAGTTGGGGACAATATAGCCACCTGTTCTTGAAATAGTGTCATACATCATTAACAAAATGTTGACATTTTGAAATTGATGATAAACATGATTCTCATCAAGCATCTTAATGCCACACGTACCACTTGTAGATCCGAGGTAATCTCCAAATTGCATGCAGTTAGGTTAGTTATCAGTAACTTTAATCTCACAGGAAAAATATTTGTGAAGGCAAACACTATTTTGGCAATCAACAA
>JAVXUL010164464.1:0-13164 GCA_035590515.1 Trichilia minutiflora | reverse complement strand
ATAATTTAATTAAATTTAAAAAAAATTATAATTATAATAATAATAATTAAAATTTTAAAATAAATTATTAATAAAAAACGGGTACCTGTTTAAAATCGGTACCCTATTTATTAAGACCTGATCCTGATCCTAATTAAACCGGATCTAAATTTTTGAACCTTATTCTGATCCTAATTAAACCGGTACTCTGTTTTTCGGGTACCTAATTCTGGATCCGGATCGGTACCCTAAAAAATCAGATTTTTTGAATAGCCCTAGTTTAAATTAGTATGGAAAGAATATTTGCATTTATGGGAATACATTAAAAAAAAAAAAAAGGAAATAAAATTCATTGCATGCTTGGATGATCAATCATTACCAAAGTGGCCAAGGAAAAGAGAAAGGGAAATCAAAATACTCACTCAATTAATAAAGGAAAATTGGAGCAATAATCATGGAAATGAAACAAAGGTATATTTCCTTCTACAGCTAGAAATAAAATTTGGGCAAAATCTCACATCCAGGGAAAGTATCATCATTATGGGCTGTATGATCGTTTGAATTTTTTCAATTTTTTAAAGAAGAGGTAATATTTTAACAAGCGGGTACGAACATCTATAAAGAAAATACATTACAATAATTAATTAAACCAACATAAAATAAATGGAGACCAAATCACCCACTTAAATAAAATAAAATAAATTGAGTTCATAAAGTAAATAACAAATGGGGATCAAAATCACCCACTTAAAATAATATTAAAAAAAATAAATAACAAAAAATTAAAGTGTAAGAATTTAAATAAAGTAAAGTAAATAATTATAAATAAAGCAAATTAAAATATGTAGAAGACTTAGTCTTTCATAAAAATTAATTTTATTTTAATTAATTACACTTTCCAATAATAGCATCAAAAATTTGTTTATGTCTCAAATATATATACTTAAATGTAAGTAGTTTTGTTATAGTATAGTTCAGTAATCCGAATTTTATATCCACAAGGATTGTTTTTTTCAAGATGCAAAGATTTCTGTTCACGGTCTAAGGGCAAAGGTAATTAAGTAATGGATTGATTTATAAATGATATTATCAAATAAAAATTAGAATGCAAATTAAAAATGTTAAAGGTTTTGAAAATTAATATTTTTGGATTGGAGTAAAATAATCTTGATTCTTTTTATTACTCAATTGAGATTAATTAGAGAGTTATCTCAATCGAAAGATAAAAATTATTTTAAACTCATAAAAATACTTTTTTATAAAATAAAAAATTTGAATAAAAATTTACCTTTTAATTAATTGATAAAAACATTTAGGAAAAGTATGTATGGCATATGAAATATTCAAAATATTTTTTGTATCATATGTCTATAA
Organism: Trichilia minutiflora; assembly: GCA_035590515.1. NCBI lineage: Eukaryota > Viridiplantae > Streptophyta > Magnoliopsida > Sapindales > Meliaceae > Trichilia > Trichilia minutiflora. The sequence continues at coordinate 11,811 of JAVXUL010164464.1, read as the reverse complement.
TGAATCAAGAAATATGTGTTTAAGTATTCAATTTGTCAAATATCTACAAAAAATTAAAGAGTTTAAACACACAAATTATATTTCAAAAATGAGCTTTCAGTTAAATAAAAAGACTAAGTATTAAAACATAAAAGAATGATTAAGAAAATATATCAATAATTTATTAATGTTAATCTCCTAGCCTAAGCTAGGCGTTTAAAAGAACATAAAAATAAGATAGTTTGAAATATGATTATAATGATGATTTCTCTTCTCTATTCTTGAATGATTTTGAGCAATGATTATGGTCCTTATTTATACGTATTAAGGAGAGACAAGGGAAAGGTCATTAATTAATGGTAAGGCTATTATTTAGTAGAAAGGTTGGTTAAAATATAGTGCTCTTAGTACTCCATCATCCACCAAATTTCCATAAGCTCATAAAACAAAATTTTGATGTTAACATTTAAATAAGGGTTGTTTCTCTTTGTCTTTCTTTTTTTGAACACTTGAATTGGATGGATCCAATTTGTATAACCCAAGTTATGACTTAAATACTGAAAAAGATTGAGCTGGATTGTGTTGGTTAAAACTTTATTAAATAGATTGGACCTTAAGAGTAAGATCAGCCCAACACGAATATTGAATTTATGTTGTAATTAATCCCTAACCCTAAAACGTAATATAAAAAGAAACATTTTATTACGTTGTAAATATAAGTACCTAGGGTTTATTTTTGCGTTTTCTTTAGGGAAGGAAAAAAACAATAGAAACAAAAACACAAAGAAACACTATTAAGAGCTATCACTTAGAATTTTGATTCATCGTATTTGTGTGGATATCATAGAGGTGCAAGTATGAAGATTTGTACTTATGATTCACAAAAGGTATGAGTTTTTGAACTCGGTTTAATGTGACACTTGATTTATAGCATGGATCTTTGGAAGGAAATAAAAATTTTTGTTTTCGCTACTCTTGTATACTTTTATTTTTCTTACAGATTGACAATGTAGATGGGCTCACTTCTGGCACAAGGAATCCCAATAAACTTATACATTCGAATTTCAAGATCATTGTGAAATTCATAATTGTATTCCAATGAATCTTTTTTGCATAGAATCTTAAACCATATTCAAATCTCTCTTGGTTAAAAGGTTATACTTATTTTATTATTCCTCTATCAAAAGAAAATTTAAATACTAATTACACACAAAGTAAATTTTAAACAAAAAAGTAAAAATATAATTAAATCGAGAGAGTTAATTATACCATAAAGTATACAATTATGAATTTAACTTTTAATAAACATACACTTTAAGTACTTATTAGCCACATTGCTAACTTTACAACAAAGGCAATTGTAACCCGCCTCATTTTTCCAACTACATGGGAATCGAATCCCATCTTTGTCAAATTTTTATTTGCTCATATGAAAACTTAACACACATCATTTATACTATATATAAGTTTAGGGTAATCAATCAAATTGCCTTAACTTTATATACTAAAGTGATGCATAGTATCCCATATACATCAGCTATTAGTTGCTTGATGTATGTCATGTTGTGTACAAGACTTGATATAGCTTATACTGTAAGTGTTACTAGTAGATATCAGACAAATCATAAAGAGAAACCCCTTTAAACCTTCATGGTCACACCAATATTCTTTAAGCTTTAAGAAACTATGCAGGAGAGAGAAAAATTATTTAGAAGATAGAAACAAAATATCGAAAGTCCCATTATAAAGTTAATGAAATGAGTTTGGCAAAGTGTATCCATCATTAATTTGTCCTCTTCTTTTTACTTACTTATAGGTCACAATCTGGATCACATAAAATCTATAACACTTGGTCTAAATCTGTCAACAATATTGTTCGTTTTGACCCAACCCTTGGGACCTCATAATTTTGTTATTGATAATGGATTATCTTGAGAACTTCCCAAGAGGTTACCTATCTTGGTACTGCTCTCATCTAAGTACGCTTAACTATATAGTTTTTGGAGTTAAACCACCACTCATCCTAAAAGGTCTTGTTAACAACTTGATTCCAACTCTACATGTATAGCCCAATAACTTTCTCTCCTATTTTGATATAGGATTCGATTCATCCCTGCCATCCTAGAAACCTGTTAGAAGTCGCTCCTTACTCAGGCTCCTTCAGCCCCGGTGCCATTAGAGATGTCTAATGGTTCGGATAGACCTGAGACTCGACATCAAAAATTAGGTTCGAATCGGCCTAATAAACTATTCATATAGGTCAGATCGATTTTAGATATTTGAAACAGGTAACCCAGCCCGAAATCGGCCTAAAATTGATTGGGTCTGTGTGCCCACTGACTCGACGGGTTGAACCGACGATTCAGGCCAGTTCAACCTACGAATAAAATAAAAAAATTAAAAGAAAAGGTAGCAACCCACTGGTTTACACAGTGAATCAATGGGTTAAAATGAAATTGACCCGAAATCAGAACCGTTTCTGAATTGGAATCAGTTTAGACCGATCTATTATTATTTACTTTCTGGTTCTAGGTCGATTCCAGTAAATATGAACCGTGAAATTGGTCTGGATCAACTCGTTATAACTATCGATTCGGGATAGTTTTGCTTTTTCTGGTTCTTTGACCCAGCCCGACTTGAAATCGTCGGGTTGGACCCGATAGACACCACTTTCTGCCCTCATTGGACCGGAATATTATAGGCCCACTAGCTTCTGCCTAGTTTATCCCCGAACCACCACCATTGTACTGGTTACCCATCTTGGTACTGCTTTCGTCCAAGCACGCTTAACTACATAGTTCTTGGAGTTAAACTACCACCCATCCCAAAAGACTTTATTGATAACTTGGTTCCAATTCTACATATATAGCCCAGTAACTTTCTCTCCCATTCCAATATGAGATTTGATTCATCTTTGCCATCCTAGAAGTCTATCAGAAGTAGCTCCTTACTCAGGCTCCCTCAGTCCCTGTGCCACTTCCCGTCCTCATCGGACCAGGATATTATAGGCCTATCAGCTTTCGCCTGGTTCATCCTCGAATCACCATCATCGTACTAGAGGAGAGTTGGCTCTGATACCAATTATAACACCTAGTCCAAGTCTGTTAATAATATTATCTGCTTTACCCCAACCCTTGGGGCCTCACGATTTTGTTCTTGGTAATGATTTATCCTAAGAACTTTCTAAGAGGTCACCCATCTTGGTACTGCTCTCGGCTAAGCACGTTTAACTGCGTAGTTTTTGGAGTTAAACTATCATCCATCCCAAATGGTATTGTTGATAACTTGGTTCCAACTCTACATATATGGCCCAATAACTTTCTCTCCCATTTCGATATGGGATTTGATTCATCCCTGCCATCCTAAAAGCCTATCAGAAATCACTCCTTGCTCAGGCTTCTTCGGCCCCGATGCCACTTTCCGCCCTTATCAGACCGGGATGTTATAGGCCTACCAGCTTTCGTCTAATTCATCCCCAAACCACCACCATCGTACTAGAGAAGAGTTGGATCTGATATCAATTATAACACCTGGTCTAAGTTTATCAACAATATTGTTCGTTTTGGCCCAACCCTTGGAGCCTCACAATTTTGTTCATGGTAATGGGTTATCCTGAGAACTTTCCAAGAGGTCACCCATCTTGTTACTGCTCTCGATCAAGCACGCTTAATTGCATAGTTCTTGGAGTTAAATTATCACCCATCTCAAAAGGCCTTATTGATAACTTGGTTATAATTCTACATATATAGCCTAATAACTTTCTCTCCCATTTCGATGTGAGATTTGATTCATCCCTGTCATCCTAGAAGCCTGTCAGTCGCTCCTTACTCAGGCTCCCTATGTCCCAGTGCCACTTCTTGCCCTTATTAGACTGGGATGTTACAGGCCCACCAGCTTTCGCCTGGTTCGTCCTCGAACTATCACAATCGTACTAGAGGAGAGTTGGCTCTGATACCAATTGTAACACCTGATCCAAGTCTGTCAATAATATTGTCCTCTTTACTCCAACCCTTGGGGTCTCACGATTTTGTTCTTGATAATGGGTTATCCTGAGAACTTCTGAAGAGGTCACCCATTTCGGTGCTGCTCTCAGCCAAGCATGCTTAACTGCGTAATTCTTGAAGTTAAACCATCACCCATCCCAAAAGGCCTTATTGACAAATTGGTTCCAACTCTATATATATAGCTCGATAACTTTCTCTCCCATTCTAATGTGGGATTAAGTTTATCACTGCCATCCTAGAAGCCTATCAGAAGTCGCTCCTTACTCAGGCTCCCTCAGCCCCGACGTCACTTCCCGTCCTCTACGGATCGGGTGTTACAAAATCTGTCTTTAATTTTAACTAAGGGCTACTAGACCAAAAGAGAGGTAAATCATATAGCGATCTCCTGAGTGGGAAGTTGATCCAGAGATTGGGATGTCGACCTCAACGGTAGTCATTTATAGTAAAAATGAAAAACAGTAAAAGAAGAAACGTGCAAAAAATCTTGGGATATGCAATAATTCCCCAAAAGCTTACAAGTTACATTTAAGACTAGTATAATATAGCAGCATGACAGGCAAAAACCTACAGAACAATCATAACAGTTATTTGTCTAGGTAACTTTGATTGCAGAAAAATCCACTAAATAGAGGTTGCATGTAGAATTCTTCAAAAGATACTAATCATTCTCATTCTTCGATCTCTCTCATGTGAAAAGACTTGAGATTCACACCATTCATGTCTATAAATACTAACCCCACCCATATGGTAAGAGGTTGGCTATATTAGCAATATTAACTATTTTCATCAACAAAAAAGAACCAAAAAAAAAACAATCAAACTCTCTCTTTCTCAATTTATTATGCAAAATCTTTAAACTTTTCAAAAAGCTACTATTCCTAAATCTCAAGTTTCTAACTTAAGTATATTATAATTTTTTTAATTAAAAAGTTGGTAAGTGCTTTAACTGTGTTTGCATTATAGGTCACTGGATCACTATCGATAAGAGAGGATGAAAAAATCTGTGTAGTGTCAAGATTTTCCTTCCCAGAGATTTTTGACATCTACACATATATTAACTTTTGACTATTTTTAACTTAATAATCAATTATTTATCAATGAATTAATAAATTATTGATTAATTAATTAATCAATTAATTACTAACCTTCTTAAAATAATAATTCTTATTAATCCTCATATATTATTTTATAGAGATTTTATTTTATTATATTCTTAACTTTTAATTACAATTATAATTTTGAATTATTTATAATTTTTTTCAAAATTTATTTTATAATTCATGAAGTGAAAAACTACACTAAAAGAATAAAAAATGATAAAAAATAGTTAAAACTTAAAATCTAAAAGCTCGAAAAAACATAACAGCATAGCCATTATATATATAATGTTTATATTAAATATGACGAAAATCACTCTTATTATGTTTATTAAACTCGAGTGGTGATTTTTGAGGGCTCGATTGAATGATTTGTACTAAGTCAACTGTCTTCTTTAGTTCGAAAGTTCAATTTTAGAATAGGCAAAAGTTCAATTAATCTAGTTCTTATCGATATTATTTAATTTTAAATTTCTCAATTTACTTGATAATAGGGTTAGTTTGTATGATATAACATTGAAAATATCTTTAAAAAAAAATTGTAGATAAAGGTAAAAATTAATATTTTTTAAATGGGACTGAGATTTTTTTTGACCAAATTTTAGAAGTTTAAATATCTTGTACCCTTCTTTTTTACATATTATACTAAGATGTAAATAATTTGAAATATTAGAGTCAAACTACTAACTACTTATAAAGATTATGATATACGATCACAAAACATCTTTGAAATATCTTAAACTCTTTTATCTTTAAGACATTATATTTTAGAGTTATCAATATTGTATTTGCATGCATATATTTATTAAATTTTATATATAATATATATTAGTTTTTGATGAGTTTTTAATTATGTAAATACAATATATTTATATATTATGTATGTATGTATTAATTTTTGACTATATTTTTAACTTGATAACCAATTATTTATCGATAAATCAATAAATATTTATTTATTGATGTTGATGCAAGAAATCGACCTCGTCCACGACTCCGAGCACCAACAGATTTTTTTTCTCGTCCTTGAGTTTGGAACTGCAAAACACATAGAATGTCTCAGGGATAAAGCCGATTTTTCGACGAACACCCTTCGATACTTAAGTCAGAGAGGGTTTTACTTGGTGTGTGCAATAGGTGTGCATGCAGGCAAACAAGAATGCATGAAGAGTATGGATGGAATGGAATGTTCTATCCCTGAGTATGATGCATGGATGTGCTGAAAAGTTAAAAGAATGTCTCACAGTGGGTTTCGCTCGATGCTTCTTCGAATGAATCTAATTGCGGATCGAATCCCTTTCTCTTGATTTCTGGATATTGTATATGAAAAGTCTAGGAGTGCGTATCCTTGGACACGTGTTGCTGTATGGATGACGTGCCCAGGGTGACTTGTTGCAACATTAGAGGGCGTAGGAAATTGTGACATTGTTCCTTGCCACGTCATCCTCGAGCCCCCGAGTGTTTGTACCTCTGAGCGGAGCTTCTAGTTCTCTCGAGAATAAAATCTCCTGGTTCTCGAGAGACCTTTATGCGGCAGGGTGTAGCCTCGGTGTCGTCAGGAGGTGGAGAGGTGGGGACTAGCATACCCTGAGTGTTTGCAAGCCTGTACTGTTGTATAATAAGATATTAATCCAATCCCCCGACTCTGAAGATAAATGCTGTTGAAGGCCCTGAACCCAAATGCAAGTTGATAGCAAATAACTTGAAGAAGAATCTCTAACTGGTTGTCTTGAGCAAAGTGCCCGAGGCTGTTAGATTATCTTACTGTTGGCATGACCAACTTCTCAGAACGATACCGTATAAGAGAGCCTGTGTACTTGGTGGGCCTGAACAAGGGCGCGGAGATGGGTCTGGCCATTGGGCTGGGCTTCGGTAAAATCCCCCAACATTAAGCCTCCCAATTTTTAATTAAATAACTATTTTAATTAAAAACTGTATAATTTCTACTCGATTGGCTCGACTGATGCTACGCCTCCGTTATCTCCTTGAGAACGCAATCTTCCTACACGTGTCCCTTCTTCATTACTGAACCAATCTGGGAACACACGGTATCCGGGCCATCATAATTACATGTCAGGACGGGTCCCACCTTATTTGAGTTTTGAAGAGAGCTGACTCTTGACGTTCTATCTTCGAGTGATGTGGCACTCTCTGGTCCGTTGAATCAAAATCAATGATCGAGGTTTCTTGGACTTTGCCTATAAATACCTCCTCTTTTTTGAACAAAGTTGTGAAAGCCACCGTCAAATATTCTTCTCAAACCTCCCAGAATACTCACTCTGCTTCTCTTGTTTTGATGTTCTTCCTGCTTCCAATCGATTGATGAATCTCTTATTTCTAATTGAGGAACCCAGTATCTTTAGAATTTTATTCTAACTTCTCATGACATACTGCTTGCAATCTTCATGGCGATCCTTGTTGGAAGGATGGTCAATCTCACAGGCACTCGTATCAAACATAAGAACATGAAAAGTTAGGTTCTTGGGGTATTGAAAAATCGGGGAGTGTCCGGACATACAGGGGTTTGCCTCTTCATCTTCCTAGCCCACTTCACCGAATATAATAATTTTTTGAGTGCAGCTGCTATTGCGAGTCTATCCCCAAGCTTACTCGCTAGCTTCATCAGGTTCCCTCCCACTTTGCACTTTGTACACCCCTGATTACTAATGCTTCTTTCTGGTTGCAGGCGTGCTACGAGATGAAGATGATGTAGCAAACGCTCGGTGGGGCAAGACGATCAAAATGATACAAAGAACCCAAGAAAAAGAACACCTTTGCCTTGAACCAACTAGAGAAGGCCGAGGCAGATCTGGCCGTTCAAGATCTCTTATATGTAGATAAGACCCAAATAGGGTCAGATATTCTGTAATAACACGGGTCGAATATTCTATAATATCATACTTTGATTAATAAAACTTTCATTTTTATACACATGCTCTCTATCTGATCTTACTCACTGTGGTGTGCTTTGCAATACTGCTCCGAGTATAATACTTGAAAACCCTTCTGAACTAAAAAGACATACGACTCCTCAAAAATAATCAAATGGCTTTCTGGCTCGGTGAGACCATCCGGGTAGAGAGCTATTAAAATAGGAGTACATCTGAGTGAAAAGACTCTAAGTAAAAAGATGTCCGAGTGAAAAGATGCTAAGTAAAATGATGTCTGAGTGAAAAGATGTCTACATAAATAGATGTCCGAGTAAAAAGATGTCCGCATAAATAGATATCCGAGTAAAAGCCATCTGAGTAAATAACTTGGACGATTCTCTGAATGTCTGAATGAAGGATCCGTTCATTCGGGGAAAATTCCCGAACAAAGGGCAGAAAATATCCCGATAAAGAGCTCATTCGTTCGGGGAAGATATCTGAATACAGGACTCTAAATAAAGGTTCGTCCATTCGGAAAAATATCCAAATAAAGAACCAATAAAAGATATATCCAAATAAAGGATAAGTCTATTCGGGAAAACCATCCGAATAAGAAACCAATAAAAGATATATCCAAGTAAAGGATACGTCCATTCAGAAAAACCATCCGAATAAGAAACCAATAAAAGATATATCCAAATAAAGGATACGTCCATTCGGGGAAACCATCTGAATAAGAAACCAATAAAAGATATATCCAAATAAAGGATACGTCCATTCGGGAAAACCATCTGAATAAGAAACCAATAAAAGATATATCCAAATAAAGAGCTCATCCGTTCGAGAGAGAATCCAAATAAAGGACTTAACAAGCATCCCGATAAAGAGCTCATCCATTCAGGGAAGATGTCCAAATAAAGAACTTAGAGAAAATTGTGTTAAAGACCCACCTCGGGATAATGCATACGCATATAGCTCAGGTCTTGCTCAGATAGCATCACCTAATGAATGACATAGAAAGTTCATGGCTGAGAAATATGTGTAGACAATATATTCAAATTACTTGTCCTGGATTAATATATAGCCAGATGAACTGAGGCTCGGTTCGGTGAAGATACATAAATATATCACTCGTATTTATCATTAAAGCAGAAAAGAACATTTACACGGAAGAAAATACTTACAGGCCGGTCCGTTAGATAACTCGACCATAAAAATAAAGGAACTCAGAACATAATAAATATAAATCGCAGGTGGTTGGCCTTTCCTAGGTACCTAGTACCTGCAAAAGAAAAATTAAAACAGGTAGTTGGCCTCGGACAAAATGGACCATGTGACCTTGGAACAAAATAGTTCCATGAATACCAAATTCCCTTAGCTCGTTGACAAAATGGTCTCGTTAGCCTAAGGTCTTCTCAAGAATGATACGGTCCCGATAGGAGATTCAGGCCTGGGATATGTTCATCGAGCGAAGGGGGTACGTATGACCTGTCCCTGAGTCAGCACGTTTGGGCAAGCAGGTCCCAGATAAACCCGCCCCAGGATCAATACGTCGGGCAAGCAGGCTCTGAATATGACCCATCCCGAATCAGATGCGTTGGGCAAGTAGGCATAGCTGACCTAGTCCAGATATGGCCCGTCTCAGGATTAGTATTTCGGGTAAGCGGGCATCAAAATTCGTACGTAGGGCAAGCAGGTCCCGAACGTAACCTATCCTAGAATCGGTATATCGAGAAAGCAGGCTCCGGATATGACCCGTCCCTACCGTGAACCATTCCAGAATCCGTCCATCGGGCAAGCGGGTCTGTACGACATCAGAATAAAATGGTTCCATAATAAATATCCTTGGCTCAGAGACAGTGCGGTCTTGTTGGCCTAAGGTCTTCTCATATAAGATATTGGGCTAGCTTCAATTATCAGAGTCAGACCTTGATAGAGTACTTGAGAGGGGCTCGGCGTGTATTCACCGTGGAGCAGGTAGGCTCGATCCGTACTCTCTGTAGAGCAGGTAGGCTCGACGCATATTCTCTACGAAGCAGGTAGGCTCGATGCATATCCTCTACGGAGCAGGTAGGCTTGACGCTAGTCGTAGGATTGGGGGATCAATCGCCAAAAGGGTCAAGTCATGGGAGTTAAGCTTTTGGCCTATCTGCGTTCAGTGGCTTCTTTATGGGAGTGCCGCTTGGGGTCTTTAATTTGGGAACCCCTGTTGTGGATGCTTGAATGACTTCGTATGACCCTTCCCAATTAGCTCCTAATACCCCGTCACCCGGGACTTTGGTGTTGGGAGTCACCTTTTGGAGGATAAGAACCTTTCTTTGGTAGGTTCGATGTCTGACTACTGGATAGTAGTATCGGGCTACCCTCTGTTGGCATGCGGATACCCAAGTCATGGCCTTATCTCTCCTTCCATTTAACAGATCTAACCCTAATCTTCGACTAGCCTCGTTTCTCCCTTCAGTGTAATTATGTATCAGGAAAGTCGGGATGTTGATTTGTCCTCTTGATCATCTTGCTGGCAGCTCCAACCTGTCCAACGGCTTGTGGGTGTGCTGTAGTGGCAAGCCTTGAGCCGGTGTATGGCTCCGAGTGAAACTCTTTGAACTATATGCTGCCACGTTGCTACCCATCATCAATAAATAGTACGTGTGAAACTTCGAAGCGGTGAATAATACTCTGCTTCGTAAATGCGGTAGTCTTTCCTTCGGTTATGTTGGAGAGTGGCTCTGCCTCACAAGGACTGTGGGCCAATAATATTATCGTCGAATAACTTCGTATGTTAGTGAACGAGCCCCTCCATGACTTCTGCAGGTTCTATTGTGGATTTCCTCAATTATTTTACCTGTCTTATCTGTTCTCAAATATTTCAAATATGGCAAGATAAACCCACATTAGTATAATACAGTGTCAAGGATAGCGTACCTGGCCTCTTGGTTCTTTGTCTTTCTAGCTTTGTCACGATCATTCAGAATTTCCCACGTCAGACACGTAATTCTAGCTCTCGTGTCCAGGTTGGGTCGGGGGTCTCTTGTAGGACAGTAACAAAGTCTCCTTCAAACTTCTTCTTCACTCGGTCTCTTTGAAATTGTCCCCGCTCCCCCGTGGTATGGGGTTCAGGGCTACTACTCTTGTCTCGGTTCTTGGGGCCCTTCACCTCCACGAAATATAAACTCAGTCAGGTAATTATTCCTGATCAGCACTTTAATCTGATCCCGCAGCTCGTGGTATTGTTCTGTTGGGTGCCCCGCGTCTTGATGGAACTCGTAGAATCCATCTCCCGCTTCTCCGGGGAGCCTGCGTTCAATCGGACGGAGGTCCAGTAACATAGTCCCCCATCTCCTTACCTCTTCCAGGATTTGGGAGAGGGGAGCATTCAAGGGGGTAAACTTCTTCTTCGCTTCTCCCTGCTTTACTCACCTCGATCTGTCTACCTGGGCAAACTACTGCTGGTTGTCTCTTTGAGGAGACCTTCTCTCCCTGGGGTACTGTTCCTCTCTCCTTCCATCGCCCCGGTGGTACTCGGGGACTCGATCTCTCCCCTGATTAGCTTCAGGAAACCTCCTTCTATCATTTTTTCACCTCTTGTTGTCGGGTTTCTTGAAGCGGTTGTTGTCTCTCAGGGGAGCCCCTATGAGTTTCTGCTCTTTCATCTTGAGCATTACCTGGTTCTCGACATCTATCTCGTCGAGTATCTTCCTCCGGGATGCCTCGTACATATTCACTGAGGACTTACAAATAGCATACCAGGCCCTGTCTATTATGAGCCCCTGTCTCAGTCCCTCTAGGGCCCATGGGTGATGGTAAGCCCCCAGTTCAAGTACTTCCTCATGGTATCTCTGGGCGAAGCTCCTGAGGCTCTCA
>JAVXUL010164453.1:0-13165 GCA_035590515.1 Trichilia minutiflora | reverse complement strand
TTATTCTTTGGAGTTTGGGTGTCAGGCCGGATTAATTTGGAAGTGTTTGAAAAATGTTTGTGAAAACTGGACTTTTGGGAAAGCCTTACAGGCCTACAGGTTGTATCCTGTGTGATTGGGTATACCCTGGAGGTCTGTGGCGTTGTCACAGGTGGGACTCACGGGTCGGGATGTGACATTTAAAAACCTGTTTTTCAATCAATTTCCAATTATACCAAAATTTTAATAATTTCAAAATGTTTAAAATCTATTAACAATTCTAAAATCAAATATAAATTATCGTTTAGTTTCAACACGACTTAAATAAAACGAAATCATTCTAAACACATACTCGGCTGAGTAAAGTAAAATATATAAAATCATTCAATAATTATCGAATTTATTTAATACAAGTGTTCTCAATAGATTAAACATACAACCATTTGAGTCGAGTACTTGATTCACAAGGAAAACTTTGATGGATATAATTGCGCTTGTCATCGAATGCACTATCATGAAATGTGAAAGAAAAAAGTGAGTATTTTATAATACTCAGTAAGTAAATAAGAAAACAACATGTTAAAATCCTTATTTAAAATTATACTAAAACTCATGTGACATATAGAAAACAATACTCGTCTTTAAAATAAATTATTAAACATCAAATCTCAAAATAGAAGTATAAACTACTCTGTGATCTATTAAATTTTTTTTCTACGGAATAATCCTCACCTCGTAGAGCTGCTTTGTAACTTATTGGATTTTTATCTTTAGAAAAATTCAAGTCCAATCTCAAACAAACAAATATTTGTTATACTCATTTAACTCCATTATATCTCAATTTATCGGGATTGCGCTAAATTGATTATTGCACAAAAATCTTCATCTATATAGTAATCGAACTTTACTGTATAATATGCCTAAATTTTTAACTTCATAATTTCAACAAAATAACAATATACACACATACTATACGTCCTCATCATCATGAACAAACTTCAAATTGACTTATTCGCTCGAATAAGATTGTAATTTTAGTCGACTAAATTTATTTGTTCAAACGAATCCTTTGATTCGTTCGACTGAATTATCCTACCTTCTTTTATTTAACCGAATCCTCCAATTCGATCCGTCAAAACCTTTCATTTAAATGAATCTTTAAGTCGTTCGATCGAATAGCTTACCCAAGAAAAAATTTAAAACTAACTTATCGAATTTATTTTTAACTAATACATGTGTAATTCTAAGTAAAATTCTTTCTAAGATTACTCAATATAATTGCCATTGAGTCATTACTCAAAATAATACCCAAACTCACATATAAAAAAATGATGAAAATATCTCTTAACATAAAATAATTAAAATACTCTTATATTAAAAATACAGAGTTTATAAGAGAGTTATATGTAGCTGTAAAGTTAAGTAGTCTGGGATAAACCGAGGTAATAACCATTAGATGAGTGGTTTATCGATGGGACTAGTACAAGAGAAGTAATAATCTTATTTATGACGGAGTTCCTATTAGACAAAAATATAAAGGACAATCTTATGAAGATTCATAAATTACTTGAGGTCAACGTCAGTAGTAGACATAATTTTCATAAATTGCATGTATATTTTTATATTATAATAAAAAAGTATTTTATATAGCATTCATTAATTTTAATTGCATGCAGAAAACCCTCTGATAGCTTGAAATTGGTTTTTATCAGAGTAATCATCAGGAAGGATTGTTAGGCCTAATTATTTCCTTATTAAATACATGCCATATTTTTATACTTATGAAAATGTTTTTAGATATCCTATTAAAAAGTATTCTTTTCAAATAATTTTATTATTGTTCATATTTATATTTATATTTTTACTCATTGAGTATATTTTACTATGCTCACCCTTTTTTTTTTTCACTCACAGATAGTTTTAAGTATAGTCGAGATACTAGAGAGATGGTGATAATATCCAAAATGGTGACTTTAGGTATAATCTTCATATTCAACTCATGTTCTTTCCATTTGAGTTCAATGGGGGAGACTTATGAACTTTATGTTTACTTTGATTTGTTGTAGGAATTATAAACTCTTGTAATTAATTGTATTTAAGCTATAAAAGAAAGGTTGTAGTATTTTAATTTTTGAATACTTCTATATTTCATGTGTATGATGTTTAAATTAATAGTGAAGTATATTTTGATTTGTGATAATTGTGAACTTTAATTGAGAAATGTTTAAAATATTTTTTTCGAAAATAAGTATCAAATAGTCTTACAGATTCTTGACATGGATTTTAAATTCAAAATATATATATATAATATCTGTGATAGTTGTCACGCATGAACTCCATAGTTAGAGACGTGACAAATATTATATATAGTTTATAATAAAGTATTACTTTTCAATACATATTGTATTCGATTAAGATATTGTTATTCTTAATTAGAGTAGGCAAATGAAAATATTTTTGAGAGAATTATTTGCAAAATTATCCTTTAAGAAAGAATGATAACTCGGTTGCACATTGTAATGACATTTTTTTCTAATCACCAAATATCTACAAGCCCTTTACCATCAAAATAAAATTTTTAAAAACTAAAAAATATGGTCAACCATAAGATTTTTCTATAATTTATTTTCTTAAATAGATAGATGATAAATTTCGATGAACAAAATGAGGATATAAAAGTAAGCCAAATCGTTACAATTTATTCTAGTACATGTATTGATTTTGCTTTAGGCATTCTTTCTTTTACCCATATGAATGATCTAAATTCAATGACAATTCCTGAAAACTCCGAATGAACACTTCTAAAACAACTTCACAGTGTCCTTATTTCTATTCATTAATTCTTTCTGTATTTAATCATCAGAATCTATTGATTTTTCCTTCTGAATTGCTTCAAAGTTTTAGAATCCTATCTGTACCTGTCAAACCTATGTCCTACCGTAGATTTGAAAAGACAACAGGTGGGCTCTGACAACTTGGCTTGTTTGTCTAGATCATGGCTTCCGGTCAAGTTTGTCATTTTTGAGTTATTGCATGCATGCCCATCCTATTATGTTTCAGAATATCGAATACTGGTTTTTCAAGTGCACATTGTTGGAATTAGGGTTATTTGAAAAGATAACAAAATTACTAATCACCCTTATTCCTGAATAATATGATGATTAATTTGAGGAGAATTTTACAGGGTTCAAGACACAAAATCAGTAGAGACTAGAGAGAATGTACTGCTATGACATTAGGAAAGTTATACAAAAAACAAAAGACCTGATGAATGATGAAGACAGTACAACATGCAACATTGTTTGGAAAAGAAAACAACCCTAATGGCTTAGCTTGTTTTTAGTTCTATGGATTCCAAGGTTAAATATTCACTGCAATTTGTTTATTAAAGTCTCCAGAATTACAATGCTGAATTATATGGAAGTTGATCGAACAACCAGAGAACTGAATATTTTAAAGGAAACACTCTGAAATGTTCTAGTCTTTAGTTGACATGGCCATGTGAAGTACTCTCAAATTCAGCTTTGCAGAGCATGATGATTTTCTGCAAGCTGAATCAAAAGAGGCCTCCTAATAGCTAGCTAGGGAAAAATGACGGTCATTCCACGTGTTATTTTGCTCTTGTTAGAAGTGATAATGTTCAGATGATCAGAAAGAGAATAGAAGCATGTGAATAAATACAAGACGAATAGGACACATTGCAACGACTAATGGAGTTTGGTTTTAGGAAACTATCTAAGCTGCTTATATATACGAAGGTGTGATGATTGAAAAAACAGATAATTAATTCAATAAGGATAGATGGGTCCTCCAATTTAAAAGCGTTAATTAAAATATGGGATGGTGTAAAAGAATGCCCCAACATAGTACTTGGTTAAACAACTACGATTCTACAAACTCTTTCTGGTTTGTCTTTCTTCGACCTGCTGTGTTCGATACTCTTAATCTTATAGCACTTAAAACAAAAGCTAAACCCCATTCATAGGAGCTTATAATATTAATCGTATCCTATGAGAATTTGTATTCAATGTTGACCCAATATTACACATAAAAAGTCAACTAGTTGTTCTCATTTTGAAATTTCATTTTACTTACCAAGTTTCTGCATTCCTCGTATTTACTTTTTGAATCTATCCTGAATCTAAGCCAACTAGTTTTTCTTATTTTGAAATTTCGTCTTACTTACCAGATTTCCACATTCTTCCACATTGGATTTGGAGGCCACCCTATATCTATTTAAGGTTTGAGAGGGCTCATGCCCTCCTAATCTAATTTTTCTTCTCTTTTTTCTAGCAAAATTGAGTTCTATTAATTACAAAGAAATTCAAATACTGATCAATAAGAAAAAATGTCATTGCCTTTGTGAAAATCCCACATTCTTTTTCATTATGTTTGCCGTCATAAAAAATTTCTAGCAACCTCCACAAAGAAATAGATTTACCATGTTTTAGGGTTGTAGAGTTTTGACTTCTTTTTTTAGTAACAACACAAAAAATTGATTAATACTTACTATTCATTTAAAAGAAAATTTTTAATTAAAATTAGAATCTCAAAGTTTTAAATCCATCAGTCTATTAAAAAATAACTAATTTATTAAAAATTAAAAATACTAGCCAAATTGTCTCTATTGAAATATGAAGATTTTGTGATGAAAAAAACAATCTAAAATTTATGAATTTTTTAAAATACAATATTTTCTCTAGAGTAGAAAAAAAAATTTAGATTTCAAGTATATATTTAATAGTTATACGGGTAAAATCATGTCTGGTGTCGTGGTGTAGTTGGTTATCACGTCAGTCTAACACACTGAAGGTCTCCGGTTCGAGTCCGGGCGACGCCATATCTGCGATATTTTTCCATTTTTGGTGGTTAGTTATGCTACCGACAGTCGAGTTTTCAATAATGCTTTACAGGAAAGATTTAAGTGTAATTTTGCACGAGGTGCCCTGGCTATAAATTTGGTCAAACAATATATTAAAGGGAATAGCCCATCTCCACCTTGGGTCCTACTCAGCTTATCATAGAGGTTTTAGAAGCAACTTGTAAATCAGAAACAATGAATGAATGAATGAGTGAGTGGGCCTTTCATATTTGCTTGAACTGAATCTTATTGCACTTATCAGTGTGTGAAAGGAACGTAGATGTCAAACCCATGATAATTAAATCTGATTTAACACGAAAGACCTAATTTTCTAAAACAAGAGAGAGACGAAAATATTCTTCCGCAACTACAATCATCATCAATACTTGACAAAAATTGGAAAATTTAAAAGAGATTTAATTCTTTGAGACCAATATCGATTTGAAAAAGAGGAAATTTCTTTATAATATATAAGTTAAAAACATTAGGCAAATTGAAAAATTAAAAAGAACAAAGCAAAAAAAAAAAGCCTCATCATCCTGGGTTTACAAAATGCCCGAACATGTCCAAAACTTGGGCCTTCGGAGAGGGCTCAGTCTGCTGTGTGCTGTCTGTTTCTTTCTTTTCGTGTATATGATACATTATTTTTTTTCATTTTTATTGTTTTTTTACAACATGAACCTCACTAGAACTAGAAGAGCAAAGTGAAACACCTATAGCTACTTTAGTAAAACTTTTCAAGATGATCAGAACTGAGAAATGCATCTTCTATGGCAAGCTGTTGTTCTTTTTTTCTGTTGCTTTGTTTCTTCTTTCCAGACCTTGCCAATATCTTGAGCAATTCTCATGGCGTCTGAGGATGCACCAGAGAGCCCTCTCCTTGTGAACCCAACTGCATACAGACCAGCATTTCCTTTCCAGCCATTTGGAAATGGTGCTTTTGGGAATCCATTCTTAGAGAAGAATTCACTTTCCTGGAAATCATAGAACCAAACAACATTAGCCCATTATTAACTTTTAACTGTCAAAACTGTAATAATATGGAATTACAAGTAGAACATTTTCTCACCTTAAGCCAAGATGGAACATTGCTGCGGTATCCGGTAGCTAGAACCACTGAGTCGATGTCAAACTTTTCGCCATTAACAAGTTCAACTTGTCCATATGAAAACCTCTTGATTCCAGGAACAACTTTGATATATCCGGATCTAATTTTCTCCAATGCACCGTTGTCAAGCACAGGAGTCTTTCCCATGGTGTTCTTGAGCTCCAATGGTCCCATAGATGGCCGTTTTAGCCCGTAACTTGCAGTGTTTCCGAGTATGAACCATGCTAAAATCAATAAAATCTTGTCAACAAGCCAAAGAGGTAGCCATTTCATCATCAACATCGCACATTCAAAGGTTGATTTCCCAAAGACTTCTCTTGGTAGAACATGAACCTGTAAACCAAAAACCAGAACTCCATTAGAATCCAATCTTCGTTTTGATATTTCCCTTGAAAAACAGAAGTTAATTCATAAATACTTATTGATATATAACTTACCGAGCTACGAACAACTATTGATGGAATGGCATTGTGGTTGCTAAGATCAAGAGAAAGTTCCATCCCGGAATTGCCACAACCGACAACTAGTACTTTCTTTCCCTGAAATTTTTCGCCAGACTTGTAATCACAGGCATGAATAACTTCACCACCGAACTTAGCGAACCCTTCAATTTCAGGAATAACACGCTCAGCATTTTCACCAGTAGCCACCACGAGCCATCTGCAAATGTACTCAATTTCAGTCTTGGTCGAGCCATTTATGGACGCTGTCTTGACCCTCCACAGGCCACTGGTATCATCATATCTAGCTGACTGCACACACTCATTGAATCTTGGGTTGATCTCGAAATTCTTTGCATATGATTCAAGATATTGAATGAACTGTCTCTTTGTTGGGTACTCAGGGAAGTGGTCAGGGAATGGTAGTTTAGGGAGTTGACAGAATTTTTTCGGAAGGTGAAGCTTAAGCCTGTCATAGGTACGTTTTTGCCACAAAGATGCTATGCAGTCAGCTCTTTCAAGGACAACAAAAGGAACACCTTGTTCTCTAAGGCAAGCAGCCGTAGCTAGCCCAGATGGTCCAGCCCCGACTATCACCGGACCATTAACCCAAATGCATCGACGAGACAAGAAATCTTCGTGATCAGCAAGACGAAACAAATTCTCCATTTTCAAATGTAGAAGAACAAAGGTATTGTAGAATGTGTTTATGAACAAAAGAGAGGATTCAAATTGTGAGACGAGAGAGATTGATTGTAAGCTTGTTTGCCGTTGTTGTTGATTTGGAAGGAGAGTTGAGCGGGGGAGATGGTGCTTAAATAAGGGAGATGGCCAAGGGCTATGCATATGATTGCACTGAATAGTTAATGCTCTTGGAGGTTATTCTCAAATGATAAGCCTATGGTTTTCTTTTATTATTTATTCTATACTTTGAACATTATAATATTGGATCTTACTAAATTATACTTATTTTATTCTTTCCTGGGATAGTTAAGACGTTGTGAAGAACTTTAATTAATATATAATTTAATATATGCTTCTTGTTTTTGAGAAATTATAGGACGCTGCTGCTTATAGGATAACAAATAACAAGTTTGAGGGAAATGTTTTCATTGAGGTTAAAGTAACGAATTTGAGATGAAATAATTTCATTAGCTTATTATGTATATGAGCATGAAATTAGTCAAATTAAGAATTTAGAAGGAGAATAAGGGAGCATTGAAAGTGACACGTCATCCTCATCTGATTCTATGGGCCCACCAAGAGATTTTAGAAAAAAATGAATAGAAATTGAATGGCACGTGGCAGAGAAAGATTGCCGACTAGGACATACATGAATCTCCCACGTGGAGTGGATGAGCCTAGTTGCAGACTGGGGGATATCATTTTGGACCCCCACAAGACTGTAAGCATTGGGATTGCGACTTCTAAGACTGTTTCAGCCCACAGAGCCCATTCTGCCAACCACCTTCTTTACCACACTGATGCCATCTGTCGGTCCCACGTTGGTCTCACAACACAATTTCTTTACAATTTCCCGCATTCACGTACTGTTAGACAACACGACGTCATGCCTTCCCAAATCCAACCTAGCAAAAAAAAATCTCCTCCATCCTTCTTTTAGGTTTCACGCAAAAAAACCCTTCAGCCAATAGTTACATAATAGTTAATGCTAGTTAAGTTTTTATTTTTGTAATAGTGATATATATATTGTTAAGAAATAATTCAATTAATTTACTTGTCGTAAAGAGTAAGCGTTTAAAAAATCAATTCCTCTTAAAAAAAAAAAATTTATTTGTGCATCATTTTAAGATCAATGTATAATAATAATTGTTAGGGGATTTTACTGAGGCCCAGCCTAGCGGCTCAAGCCCATCTTCACCCCCTTGTCCAAGCCCACCACGTGCACATATCCAGCAGGCTCCCTTATACGATGTCGTTCTGAGGAGTTGCTCGTGCCAACAGGTAAGTAGCCTAATCGCCTCGGGTACTCTGACCGAGACAACCAGTCAGGAACTCTTCTTTGAAGTCGTTTGCTCTCAGCTTGCATTCGGATTGGAGCCTTTAACAACATGTACCCTCGGAGTCGGGGGGTCGGATCAACGGCCTACTACGCAACAGTCCAGATCTGTGGACATTTGGGGTATGCTAATCCCTACCCCTCCACCTCCTGGCGACACCAAGGCTACACTCTGCAGCATTAGAATATCCCGAGAACCAGGGGACTTCATTCATAGGAGAACAAGAAGTTCGACTCGGAGGTACCAACACTCGGGAGCTCAGGGATGACGTGGCCAGGAACAATGTCATAATTCCCCACGCCCTCTAACTTTGTAACAGGTCACCCTGAGCACGTCAGCCATGTAGCAGCACGTGTCCAGTGATACGCACTTCTAGGCTTACCATATATGGCATCCAGTAATCAAAAGATAGAAGGGAGAAAAACAGAGAGATCAAAAGAGGGAGGAATTCAATAAACAACCGGATTCGTGAGAACAACATCGAGAGAAACCTACTGTGAGGCATTCTTTGAACCTTTTCAGTGCATACAGGCATCATACTCAGGGATAGAATATTCCATGTTATTCATACGCTTCGTGCATCATTGCTTGCTTGCATGCACACCTATTGCACATACCAAGTAAAATCCTCTCTGACTTAAGCATCAGAGGGTTTTCATCAGGAAATCGGCTTTACCCCTGAGGTGCTCTGTGTATTTTGCAGTTTCAAGCTCAGGGGCGAGAAGAAGACAAAATCTGTTGGTGCTGTGAGTCATGGACGAGGTCGATTTCTTGCATCAACAGTTGGCGCCGTCTGTGGGAATCAAACGAAAAGCCATCGAAACACCATTTTTGATAGAAATGATAAACGTTAGAAGCTACACAACTAGGAGACACGCGACTGAACGTAGGAGTATAGAGGAAGTTTCTGTAGGAGTAGTTGTGTTGTAGAAGGGGCTAAAAGCGCCTTGCATGGGATCCCAAAGTATGAAAGCCCCCACCGTCAAGATGCATGCACATGAATCGGGCCATGCAAGGGGAAAAAATGAAATAACTTGGTTGCTACAGCTGTTCCAAGACAGTGAGCAGCAACATGCAGAAGAGGATAGGCAGATACAGCCGTTGGTTAGAGAGATATCGGAGATGAGAAGGAAGGTACGGACCAATGTGCAGGGGATAAGAATGCTGGAGGAGTCAGTGGAAAGTAGCTTCCCTCGACCAGAGGCCGTGATGAGGGATGGAGAAGGAGTCAGGAGTCAACCTAGAGCCCGAATGTATACGGCTGCGGAGAAAGGGAAGGATAAGGTTGTAGTGGACTCTAGTTTGAAGGGCATAGGGGTAAAAGATACATGCATGCCCCCCGTTGTCCAGGGAAGGTGTCGCCCTGGGTCTACAAAGGTATCCCAGAGTCCAGATGCAGTCCATAAAATACCTGATGACACTAACCCGCCTCAGAATGACACGAGAACGCTTTTGGAGCAGAGACGGAGTTGGGAACGTGAAGCATTGGGACAGGATAATCTACATCGAGAGCGAGAGTGGGATATTGACACCAAGGACAAAGATATGGAGTTCTTGGTAAATAAGGTGATGAAGGAGATAAGTAAAGAGGAAGTGGATCCCCGGATTGAATTGAATGAGCCAGTTCCAGTGGCCGGTCCCTATGCGAGGTCACCTCTCGCACCTAAATTGTTGGGCTAGGACTTGCCCAAAAAGTTTAAAATGCCTCAGATTATTCCGTTTTCTAGGAAGATAGATCCATCGCTGCACGTGGATCTCTTCCATGAAATGATGCTCGTCCAGGGACTGAGCGAAGAACAGATGTGTCGCCTATTCTCCCTGACCCTGGAAGGATAAGCCAGAAGGTGGTTCCTGGGTTTAACCCCCTGGAGCATTCAGAGCTCTGAGCAGTTGTACGAGGTGTTTACTGCCGAGTTCAGGGGTGCAACCTTCGACACCAAAACCCTGAACTCGTTGTTACTGCTCAAACAGGGGAATGGCGAGAGCCTCAGGAGTTTCGTATAGAGATATCATGAGGGAGTGCTTGAACTGGGGGCTTACCATCACCCGTTGACCTTAGAAGGACTGAGACAGGGGCTCCAAATAGACCGAGCCTGGTATGTTGTGCGTAAGTCCTATGTGAGCACTTATGAGGCAGCCCGGAGGAAGATACTCGATGAGATAAATGTCGGGAACCTGGTAACGCTCAAGATGAGAAAGCAAAAAGCCTACAGGGGCTCCCTCGAGAGACAACAACCGCTTCAAGAAATCCGAGGACAAGAAGTGGAGAAATGATAGGAGGAGGTTTCCTAAAGCCAGTCGGGGAAGAGATCGAGTCCCCGAATATTATCGGGACAACTGAAGGAGAGAGGAGCAGCGCCCTAGGGGGAGAAGGTCTCTTCGGAGAAGCGACCAGCAGTGGGTTGCCCAGGTAGACAGGCCGAGGCGAGCGGAGAAGAAGTTTACTCCCTTAAACGCTCCCCTTTCCCAAATCCAGGAAGAGGTAAAGTGACGAGAGACTGTGTTGCTGGACCCATGCCCGATTGAACACAGGCTTCCCGAAGACACGGGAGATGGGTTCTGCGAGTTCCACCAAGACGCGGGGCACCCAACACAACAATGCCGTGAGCTGCGGGATCAGATTGAGGTACTAGTCAGAAACAATTACCTGACCGAGTTTATAGCTCGTGAAGGTGAAGGGCCCCAAAAACCACAACAAGGGGAGCGGCCCCGAACCCCAGACCACGGAAGGGTGGGAACAACTTTGAAGAGACCGAGTGGAGAAGAAGTTTGAAGGAGGCTTTGCTGCTGCCCTATACGGGATCCCCGGCCCAACCTGAACACGAGAGCTAGAATTGTGTGCCCGACACAAGAAGTTCTCGAATGACCGTGACTAAGTTAGAAAGATAAAGAACCAAAAGGCCAGGTACGCTATCCTCAACACTATATTATACTAACGTGGATTTACCCTGCTATGCTTGAAATATTTGATAACTAATAAGGCGGGTGAAGTAATTGAGAAAATCTATAATAGAACCTGCGAAAGTCATGGAAGAGCTCGTTCGCTAGCATGCAAAGCTATCCGACGAGGATAATATTAGCCCACAGTCCTTGTGAGGCAGAGCCACCCTCCAACATAGTCGAGAAAAAGACTACCGCATTTGCGAGACTCACACTAAAGGGGGAATGAGGCTAGCCGGAGATTGGGGTTAGACCTGTTAGATGGAGTGAGAGACGAGGCCGCAACTCGGGTATCTGCATGCCAACAGAGGGTAGCCTGACACTACTGTTCAGTAGTCAAATATCGAACCTACCAGAGAAGGGTTCTTGTCCTCCAAAGGGTGACTCCTACCACCAAAGTCCCGGGTGAAGAGGTATTAGGAGCTAAGGGGGAAGGGTCATTCAAAGTTGTTCAAGCATCCACAACAGGGGTTCCCAAATTAAAGACCCCGAGCGGCACTCCAATAAAAAGCCACTGAACGCAGACAAACCAAAAACTTATCTCCCCTAACCCAACCCTTTTAGAGACTGGTCCTCCGATCCTGCAACCAGTGTCGAGCCTTTCTACTCCGTCAGGATATGCGTCGAGCCTTCCTACTCTGCAAAGAATATGCGTCGAGCCTTTCTGCTCCGCAAAGAATACGCGTCAAGCCCACTTGCTCTGCGGTGAATATGCATCGAGCCCCTCTCAAGTACTCTATCAAGGTCTGACTCCGATAATTGAAGCTAACCCAATCTCTTATATGAGAAGACCTTAAGTCAACGAGACCATTTTGTCTTTAAGCTAAGGGAATTTGATATTAATGGAACCATTTTGTTCCAAGGCCACGTGGACCATTTTGTCCGATGCCCGTTCCTGAGAAGAGCTTAAGCCAATGAGACCATTTTGTCTCCGAGCTAAAAGAACTTGATATTCATGGAACCATTTTGTTCCAAGGCCACGCGGACCATTTTGTCCGGTGCCCGTTCCTGAGAAGATCTTAAGCCAACGAGACCATTTTGTTTCCGAGCTAAGGGAATTTGACACCCATAGAACCATTTTGTTCCAGGGCCAAACATACCATTTTGTCCGGGGCCACACGGACCATTTTGTCCAAGGCCAGCTACTTGTTTCAATTTCTCTTTTGCAAGGATTAGGGTATCTAAGAGAGGCCAATCACCTGCGATTTGTACTTATTATATTATGAGGTCCTTTATTTTTATGGTCGGGTTATTTAGCGGACTGACCTGTAAGTATTTCCTTCCCTGTAAATGCTCCTTTCTGCTTTAATGATAACCGTGGGTGATATGTTTGTATAGCTTCATTAAACCGAGCCTTAGTTCATCTAGCCGCATATTAATCCGGGACAGATAACTTGAATGTATCGCAGACACTTATTTCTTAGCAGTGAGTTTTCTAAGTAATTTATTTGGAGACGGCATTCGAGTAAAGTTCAGACTGTATGTATGTGCATTATCCCGAGCGAGCTCCTTAACGTGGTTTTCCCTAAGTCTTTCATTTGGATTTTCTCCCGAGCAGATGAACTCTTTGTCGGGATCTTTTATAGGTTTCTTATTTGGATAGTTTTCTCGAATGAACGTATCCTTTATTTGGATATATCTTTATTGGTTTCTTATTCGGATGGTTTTCTCGAATTAATGTATCCTTTATTTGGATATATCTTTATTGGTTTCTTATTTGGATGGTTTTCCCGAATGGGCGTATCCTTTATTTGGATATATCTTTATTGGTTTCTTATTCGGATGGTTTTCCCGAATGGACGTATCCTTTATTTGG
>JAVXUL010164432.1:0-13166 GCA_035590515.1 Trichilia minutiflora | reverse complement strand
CGTTCCCTGTGGAGACGATCCCACTCATCACTATCTATAAGTTTATTTTTAGGACTGAGTTGGTATTTTATTTTTGATGGATTCGACAATCGATCATTCATGAAACTATACACGATTTCATTAAGTCCTTCAGTGGCATTGATGATATATTGACAGATAAATGCAAGAAAAAGCATTGACAATATAAGAACATATGCTGAAGCTGGAGGAAAAAAAATGGTAAGTATGCCTAAGGGTAGACACTCTTCCCCGTCAAAAGAGGGGCAATAGATTATGCTCAACAAAAGCATCTTCATTAGTGATGTGTCACAAAATCTAGAGATTTTATTCTTGATGTTGAGACACGTTCAACAAAATCAACAAGTTCTTCGAATCACTTGTTGACATAGAAGCTAAGTGATTGCTTAATAACCCTCTTGAACAAGGCAAAAAATATAATTCACAAAGTAAAAATAAAAACTACGAATTAAGAACAATATTAACAGAGAAGAAGAATTATTAACTAGCGATTCAATGATTACAAGGCCAAGAAAAATACCTTTCCCTATTGTTCTTCCCCTTCCTCTCAAGCTTACAAGGCTCTCTATGCTCTCCAATCTGTCTCAATTGAGAAAATAGCCTATTTTTTATAGTTTTCTAGAAACCCTAAATAAACCCTATAAGTTGTCCTGTTTAAGACTCTGGAAGGAATCTGATGATTGTTTACATTGATCTAGTACTTTTTTGCATTATGTCTTTAAACCCAAGCTGAATTGACCCTGGAAGCAATGCCAATTACTTTAGCAAACCACAATTGGTGCCAAGATCGGTGTCAATCTTAGGTAATAGTTCTCCTCTTTTTTCTACTTTATTCTTTCAATCTTTTAGCTTTCATTATCTTTCATCTTCATGTTAAGTCCAACCCCTATTCTCGCACTGATTTTCCTTTTAAAAAACTTAAATTATCTTCACAATCTCCGTCTTTATCAAGTTTTATAACCTTAAATCCACTTCTTCTTCTCTTCACGTCAATAACCATTAACCTTTTTATTCTGTATAATCCAATTATTAGTATCTTGAATCTACCTTTAACAGCCTTTCTCAGCTAATTCTTTATTCATTAGTTGATATGCCAATCAATTCACAACAATGTGTAAATTTCTTGGTTGAAAACACCTTAGTCATGAAATTAGTTGCTTTTTCTTTCGTATCCACTTTTTGAACATCAATCTTTCCCTTAGTCAACATGTCTCTTATGAAGTGAAGCCTTACATCAATATGTTTAGTTCTTTCATGGAACACTTAATGTTTTGATAGTTATATTATACTTTGGTTATTGAATACACCACAGAAGTTTTATGATTGATCTTTAACTCCATAATGAACTCTAATAGCCATAGTGCCTCCTTAATTGCTTCCACCATTGCCATGTACTCAACTTTAGTCATCAATAGAGCTACTACATATTGCAATAATACCTTCCAATTAACCATATATCCATAAACAGTGAACATATAACCCATAAGTGATCTTCTCTTGTTCAAATTTGTCATAAAGTCTGCATTTACATAACTTTTAATCTTGTCAATCCTTTGATATTTCAATTGATACCTCAAACAACAACTCAAGTTTCCATTGATGTATCTTAGGATCCACTTCACAATCACAGCTTTCCTATAAGTCTTTTCTAGATTAGCCATGAATTTACTAACTAAGCTCACTAAGTATGCCAAATCTGGTCTTCTACAGACCATGGTATATATCAAGCTTCCAATCACTATCGAGCAAGGAATCTTCATCATTTCTCGTTTGTGGACTCTTATATCTTCTAGAGTTTAAAATGTGCTGCTAATAATATTTTGTTCGCTTTGGCATCTTTGATATTAAACCTTTGAAGAACTTTCTTTAAGTACTTATTTTGTGAGAGAATTAGCAACATGTGACTTTTATCTCCAATGACTTTAATCCCTACGATCCTCCTTGCAGTCCTGAGATCCTTCATCTCAATTTTCAAACTCGATTAAGTCTTCAACCTAATTAACCTCTCTGTACTCTTACTTGCCAATAATATATCATAGATATAAATGAGCAGAAAGACTAACTCATCTATATTGCTGCCTTGAAAATACATGCAATGCTCATATTGTCTCCTCGAGTATCTATTTTGTATCATAAAGTCATTAAACCTTAGTTTCCATTCTCTTGGCAATTGTTCAACCTATCTAATGATTTCTTTAGCAAGTATACTAGATTCTCTACTCCCTTTGCTTCAAAATATTCCTGTTGCTTTATATATATCTCTTTAGTGAGCCATTTCATATAAAAATACTATTTTGACATCCATTTGTTCTAATTCTATGTCATAAACAGCTACTAAGACAAGTAGTAACCTGATGGAAGTATACCTCACCACTAACAAAACACTTTCATGTAATCCACCCCATATCTTTGCATAAAACTCTAGTCTTGTATCTAAACTTTTCATTAATGTAATACCCTATATTTGAGTTAGGGGCATTTTGGTTATTTTTGTGTATAAGGGATATTTTTGTCAAGTGAGAAAATATGTTTGCAAGCATTGATTATAAGTTATTGATATGACATAGATGTTTAGAAATTGAATTGGAAGGTTTTAGATGAAAATTTGAAGATTTGGAAACTTTTTCTTTAAATGCTTTAATTACGCAATTAATCTTCAAACGCAAATTTTCGTTGATTGGGAAGTCCAAATGATGAGTCGTTTGTTTCTACAGAAAGATTATAAAATAAGGATTTTAAAGAAGAAAAAGAATAAAAATCAAAGGTTTGAGGAGAGAGAATCAAAGTAAGGAAAATAAGATAGCTTACACCGGAGAACAAATGTAATATATTGGGTTTGGGCTGGGCCAAACCAATGCAGAAAGCTATCCCAAAGCCAAACCCAATTTAATAGATGTTTATTAAAGGTTAAAAAGGCTGATTGTGTCATCTTCTTCCCAGAAAACCTTTCCTTCCCATTAAGCTTTCAAGCTTAGCTTCCATGGTGGATTTTATCACTTTCCTTCAATTTTCTCAATTCTCAACCGTTTAATCTCCTGTTTGATGTTAAAAATCATAAATAATCATCATCCTAAATATGCTACACCTTTATTTTACTTGATTTGGTGGTTTTTTGGTTGGATGGATAAAATAAATACTATTCACAAATTTAAAAATTTTGTGATTGCTAGTAATCCGGACGTCTGAGGGTTAAATCAACATAGTGGTAAGCTTCTTAGCTTCATTACAAGCTTATTAATATATTTAGAATAATTTTTTAATACCAAATTATTATTTGCTATGAATTACTATTTTGATAATCGAAAGTCCGAATTATTATTGGTATGCTCTAATTAAAGCTATAATTAGCGTATAACTATTAGTATAATTTGTTAACTGGTAAAGTGTAGAAAAAAATTCTATCAAATGTTTCGATTCAAGTAAATTCTGAATTATGTTCAGGTTGTTTTAATAATGGATTATGTTCTATATTCTAGATACATTAAGAGAGTGGCTATTGTGTTTGTATCGGCTAATTCCGATTTAATTATCAACGATGTACTATGAGTGGATTTTTTTCTTCAGATTTTAACGTTTTTTGATATTTTATGAATGTAATTATTTCTGTGAGTATATTGATTTCGTTATACTTGAGTTATTTCAATGTATGACTATGTTCCATTAATACTTTTGAAGGATATTGTGTTAAGTGACTTGAAGCATAAACAAGATAAATCGTTTTTTATATTTAGCATATAAATCAGTTTTATAAGTTATAGTTTAAGTTCAAAGTGAGCAAAATCTTAAACGTTTTTATTATATTTCGAATGTCTGTACAATGCGTATAATGTGAAAGTTGTAAGGAAAAGGAATCGAGCATATCTTGTTATGTATACTAGTTTGGATGGGTATTGAGATTTATGAAAATGATCTGACATTAGCTTTTGTTCTTTCTAATAGAGAAATGAGTACCAATATATTTTTTGATACTTTAAAAGCTATATTCTATTGATGTAAACAGATTTTGCTATATATTAATTCATATGATTGTTGATGTTCGAAATGTGGTATAAATGCTTTTGATTGAATTAAAAGAATATGGTTTTTTTTTCCTGTTTTATACTTACATGTGATGAATATGTATATACATATATCTATATATTTATATATGTTTATGAACTTAAATTTTCTAGGAATATGTATTTACATATGTGTTGATAGATATAGTGTGTTGTGGCCAGAAGTTAGCCCTTATTTGTGATTTTGTTATGGATATCTGATTTCGTATACTGAATATATTATAGTAGGAGCAGTTACCTGTTAATTGATCTGTTTGGTTTATTTTTAGGATATTTGTTTTATGAAAATGTGTGATACTAGCCAGTAAAGTTGTATGTGTACCGTTTTGGATGTAACGTTAATACTTTTTGTACTTCATACACTATTATGGGGGAGTTGATAGAGATTTCGATCTTGAGGCCCGTTTATGGTTATTGCATTTTTCCTTTGTTTCTGATTTTAGTTACAGATTTCTATCCTGCTTACATTTCTAATTTGCTTTGATTAATCGGTATTATCTGATATTCTGACAAAATCTGTATTCTATTTAATTGAAAGATTTTATGACTTACTTAAAAGTCATTATATCTATTTTTGATTTCCTTTACTTCTGTTTTTCTCTATTTCTAATATTTGAATTGAGCCTATATTTCGTATTTATTTACTCTAGCCAGGAGTTATAAGGGGGGAAGTACATTTGCTTTAAAGTCACATTTTGTTATATATTATGTAGAGGTACCGGTACATGTGAGAAGTAGGGCGTGAAGGACGGTCTGTATTTTGACCTTGATCTCTTATTACATCTTTGCATACTTATTTGATTTTCTGACATACCGGGATTATTACTCTAAAAAAAATAAGTAAATAAAGCATACAATTGATGTCATGTATGATATTTTATATCTGTATCTAGATTGGATTTCTGACTTAAAAGAATTTTTATTTTCTAATATTGTATTTTTGTTACCTATCTTGTTTTTTGTATATATATATATATATATATAAATATTTGTTAATAAATATGCATTGTACTATCAGACATAGAGCTCTGATGTATGATCATGAGTTTATTGACATCATCTGCATCTGTCATATAGGAATTATGTATATACTAATCTGCATTTTGGTCTATCTGGGGCTTTTGGGGGTAGGATATCCCTATTCTCATGCCGGGAATGACCTTAAAAAAATTAGGGGTGTCACAATAAACTTATTTTTGTTTTTTGAAGATCCATTTGTTATCAACTAACTTTCTTCTTTTTGATTTCTTCACTAAATTTTTTAAAGATCCATTTGTTATCAACTAACTTTCTTCCTTCTAATTTCTTCACTAACTCCCAAGTATCATTTTTCTTAAAGAATCTATCTTCTTACACATAGTTCTGTGCCATTTATTAGCCTCTAAACTCTCTAGTGCTTCTTTGCCAGTGATGGTTTATTTTCTTTCACTTTCTCAACTGTTAAGCATGTAAATGTGATCATATCTACATATCCATATCTCATAAGTGCTTTTGTCAACCTTTTAACTTTATCCCTTACTAGATAGTAATCGTATAAGGTATATTCCTGTGGATTGCTTCTTTACTCAGAATCTTTTAGTTTAACTTTCCTTTCACCTTCCTCTTTTGGTGGTCCTAGCTGCTCTTTATTTTTCAAGTCTAGCTATACCTCAAGCTGAGAGTTTTTTCCCTTTTGTGTTGAAGTGTTAGCTTTGGTAGTACTTTTTTGGCCCGAGTCGTCCTTTGAAAACTTCATATTTCTACTCATAATACACTTCTCATTTACACCATCATGGTGCCAGATTTTTCAGTCCTTTATGCCTTTTAGATATATAACAAACACTCCTTTTAATACTTTGGTTTCCAACTTTTCTTACCTTATATATGCGTAAGTTGTGCATCCAAATATTTTTAGATAGTCTAGTGTTGACATTTTCTTCATCTATAACTCCTCTAGAGTTTTGAAGTTCAACAATGAAGTAGGACTTTTATTGATGATATACACAGACTTATAGATTTTAACATACTCCTCACTCTCTCTAACAATGTCAATATCTTCCTCTCTTTCACTCTGTTTTGTTGTTAAGTTTGTTATCTGTTTTAAGTGTCTTAATTTTGGTGATTTATGATTTTTTACAAAATCTTTTCATTCTTTAAATTTTGGGAACATTTGATCTTTTGTTTTAAAGATATGTATCCAAAACTTTTTTGATTAATCGTCGACTATAAATAGGAAATACTTAGCTCTACCTAAAGATTAAACTTGTAATAATCTTAAACATTTGCATCAACATATACGAATACTATAACACCTGGTCCAAGTTTGTCAACAATATTGTCCGCTTTGGCCCAACCCTTGGGACCTCACGGTTTTGTTCTTGGAAATGGGTCAATCCAAGAACTTCCCAAGAGGTCACCCATCTTGGTACTACTCTCGTCCAAGTACGCTTAACTGCGTAGTTCTTAGAAGGAAATCACCATCCATCCTAAAAAGCCTTGTTGATAATTTCGTTCCAACTCTACATATATGGCCCAGTAACTTTTTCTCTCATTTCGATGTAGGATTCGGTTCATCCCTGCCGTCCTGAAGTCTGTCAGAAGTCGCTCTTTGCTCGGGCACCCTCGTCATGGTGCCACTTGCCGCCCTCATCGGATCGGGATGTTACAGGCCCACTAACTTCGACTTGGTTTGTCCCTGAACCACCACCATTGTACTGGAGAAGAGTTGGGTCTAATACCAATTGTAACATCTGGTCCAAGTTTGTCAACAATATTGTCCGCTTTGGCCCAATCCTTGGGGCCTCACAGTTTTGTTCTTGAAAATGGGTCAATCCGAGAACTTCTCAAAAGGTCACCCATCTTGGTACTACTCTCGTCCAAGCATGCTTGACTGCGTAGTTCTTGGAAAGAAACCACCACCCATCCCAAAAGGCCTTGTTGATAATTTGGTTCGAACTCTATATATATAACCCAGTAACTTTCTCACCCATTCTTATGTGGGATTCAATTCATCCCTGCCGTCCTAGAAGCCTGCCAAAAGTTGCTCCTTGCTCAGGTACCCTCGCCCAAACGCCACTTCCCGCCTTCATCGGACCAGGATGTTACAAATGCCTTGCTTGTTTGCATTTTACTAGTCTTGAACTTAATCTTATGATGTTTTCCTAGATACAACACTCATAAAATCTTAGTTAATTTTTTACTTCCTTCCTTTCCCAACAAGCCTCGTTTCTTTAATTTAAGAAGACTTTTTCACTTATTTGCCTCATTTATTTATGCCATAACATTATCTTGTCATTCATCTTATCAAATATCGCATTAATATCCTCCGTGATCACATCTCCTAGTAATACATACAAATTATATCTCCTTTTTGTATTTATTAGGACTAATGATCCTTTCAACACCTTCAGCATCTCGAATTCATCTCTAAAAGTATACTCTAATACTTCTAGCATCCCAAGCGAGATCATGTTTCTTTTTAACCCTGGTACATATCTTACTTACTACAACTTAATGTATAATATAATACTCATCTTCATTATAATTGTTCTTATCTTTTTGACTTCACAAGTCATGTTATTCCTTAATATGACTTTCCCTAATTTTTGTCTCCTTAAGTTCATGAATAGCTTTTCGCTGGGACACATATGAAATGTGCAACTCGAATCCAGAATCTACTATTTAGACATCTTTGTTTTAACTGCTACTAATAAGAAGGCGTCTTAAAAGCTTGCTTTTTTTTACTATCACAGCACTCTTAAATATCTTGCCCCCTTCTTTGTTAGTTTGGCTTGATTTTTTCTCAGGGCAATTTTTTTTAAAGTGTCCCTCTTTATGACAATGGAATCATTTTAGGTTTCACTTCTAGACTTTGATCCATCTTGCTTCTTTTCTCTGTAAACTCTAGCCATTGTTCTTTGCTTGACATTCACCCTTTACTCGAAGTGTTTTTCTTATATTGATTTTTCTTATTCAATTATTTAAAACTCAATGTATTTTTGACATCATCCATGGACACCAAAGATCTATCATATAACAATGTATTTATAAAGTGCTCATGTAATAGAGGAACTAATGTCAGTACTAGAAGGGCTTAACCCTCATCTTTTACGTTCACATACATCATCTTTAAGTTTAACATTAACTTTTTAAACTTGTCAAGATTTTTTCCAATTGATCCACCTTCTTCCAGATTGTAACATCCCGTATTTGAAACAATGGTAAATTGGTCATTTTATACATAAGCACATTTTTTTGTTGTTTCATAAAATACGTATTAGGCTGCTTAGAATTATGTTAATAACTCCAGATTATCGATTACTTTGTGATTGAGGTTGAATTTATGAAGAATTATTAAGTTGAAAATTTTTTTCTCAAAAATCTCATTCACGCACTTGAGCTTTTGGGTTAAATTTCCATTGATCTGGAAGTCTATATGACGAGTTGTTTGTTTCTACAAAAAGAGGAAGGAACAAAGATTTTATAAAAAGAAATAAAATGAGATTCTAATATCGGAGGAGAGAGAATCAAAGCCAGAAGCATAGCAGATATGCAGGAGATAGGGAAATGACTTTTCTAAACTTACTAACTTAATTTTCTTCTTTCTTTTTTAAACTTCCTAAGGCAAATGAGTCTTTTACTCATCCATTATCATATATTTGATATTAACAGAAGCCAAATGATCCAATTCTTCCCAGCTTTCTTCTTTTCCTGTAAGGTTGCTTTAGTGGCTTTTGTTTACAATTTTTTTTATTTCCTTCAAAATACTCATTTTTCATCAGTTTGAACTCTCGTTTCTTGTTATAAATCTCATTTACTTATCACAATCTATACTCTAGACACTCTATTTGCTCAATTTAGTTGACGATTTAGTCGGGAAAGGGTATTGAATATATTTATGATTTAAAGATTTTTACGATTACTCGTGATCCAAACATTTATGGGTTAAATTGACTTCGTGATAAGATTCTCAACTTCATTATGAGTTTATTTTCGTATTTTAAATAATTTTTCAATGTTAAATTACTATTCATTTCAAATTACTATTTTGAATTATTATAAATAGCATCTAATGAAAGCCATGAGTGACCTTTAACTAATAAAATAATCATTTGGTTACTAGAATATAGAAAAATTAAAATTTTAGGAGGAGAAAATTTATTTGAATATTATAATTTAAGTTAAATTCTGATTTATACTCCGATGTTCTAGCAATGGTTTATATAACTATGTTTTAAATATATCGATGGAGTGGTTATCTAGTCCTCATTAACTTGATCTCTGTTTGGTCTTCTTTTGCTTTTGTACAATTAATGAGTGGATATTTAATCCTTTTATTTGTTTTTCTTATTTTTCAAAATGTATATTTATTATCAAAGTTTAAAACTATATCAAATAACTTAATTTATATTATGCTTTATATGAAGGATTACATTTTTTTATGTTTTATAATTAACTTGTGGAAGAGTTGTTGAGATACTGAGATTGAGGCCAGGAGATAGCCATTGTGTTTTGGTTATGGATATGATTATGTTATGTTTTATACATTATGATGGAGGCGATATTGCGTTTTTGGTATTGAGGCCAAGAGGTGGCCATAATGTTTTAATTGAGATCCCTTGTTAATGTTGATGTTGATGTATTATTATATTTTTGACGTCATATATATGTGTACATTTTTCTAAAATATTGTTTAGATTTATTCAGTTAATACCAATAAAGAAAAATTATATTTTGATAAGTTTGTTTTAGCCAATGCTTTGGTTTGATATGTGTTGGTAAAACTTGAGATTCTATGATCTTATTCATCGTCACTATAATTATCTCTATTTCCTCTATTTTTGATACTTTGTTTTTAGCCATCATTTAGTACTTTTTTACCCCTAATCGAGAGACATAAGCGGCGGAGATAATTGTGCTCTGAAAGTGCATTCTATTATCTGTTATATGTAAGTATCGGTACATGTGAAGTAAGGGACGAAGGACAGTCTGTTCTTTGACCCATTTCTATATACATCCTTGTATGCTTCTCTTTTATATTAATCCCTCTGAAAATATAATTTTAAAAGTATATAAGCATGCTATGGAGGCCCTGATATTATAGTTTCATTTGAAATTAATTCAGCTTTAAACTTTTGTTTTTTTATGGTTATATATATATTTATACAGTTTTATACTGTTTCAATATCTACTTACTAAGTTTGCCCTAAACTCACCCCACTACAGTTTCCAGTGCGTGCAGGACTCCTTTTTTTAGGTGAAGACTAATAAGTTTTCTGTGAAGAGCGTTAGAGTTCCAGATTCTCCTCATAGCTACCTAGGGATTACATTTTACATGGACTATCATTTTGTACATTGGAGCTTAACGCTCGATGATGTATATATAGACATATATATTACTTGTATATCTTTTGCATATTCCTGTATATGTATGGATATACACTGATATTCTCTTGGTATATGAGTAATATGGTAATGGTGGGCACGGAGCCCTTTGATTATGATCTTGAATTACGTACATATTATTTGCATTATAGGTTATCGGTCAAATCTGTCTTAGACTTGTGGAGGTGAAATATCTTTGTCTTGATGCCATCACGATCTTGACTATCGGGGTGTCACATAATGGTATTAGATGGTTTAGAGGTCGGTAACTGTAAGTAGAGTGTAATGCCTCGTATGTGTAGTATGTTCGAGATACTTTCATATGGGATATTACCTCTTTGAGTGTTTGAATGATCTAATGCATCTTTTTTTTTATAGATAAGGTAAGATTAAACTAGAGTTTATCTGATTTGTGATTCTTTGTCTTAGCAGTTAATTTATGTTTTCTTAAACTGATAGGGATCAAGGGATTTCTTTTTCAAATCAAGATTTATTTAGACCTCTAGTGCATCTTATTGGAACACGTGGCTGAGTAGGTAGAGATCGAGGTAGAGATCGAGGATAAGGTTGAGGCCAAGGTAGAGCTGATATTCAGGAACCTGAAGTGCCTGATGAGAGAGTAGAGGATAGGCAAGATATAAATCTTGTTGAGGGGATACAGAGGATCCAGCATGCTGTAAAAGTGCTAATAGACCTGGTTTCTCAACAACAAACTCAGGTTCCTCCTTCTCAGCCTCATTCTAAAGTCTAGCAACCTGTTTAGGCTCTTATTGAAAGAGGGCAGGGATTAGTGGTGACCCTATAGGATTTTTGAAAAATGCACCCATTGACTTTTACAGAGGTTGAAGCCAGTCCAAATCCCAATGTGTTTTTAGAGGAGTCTCATCGAATATGCACTACCTTGGGATTCTCACCAACGAGGCCAATAGAGTTAACAAGTTTTCAATTAAGAGATATAGTTTATGCCTTTTTAGAGTGGCCAAAGTTCAGTAAAGTCTTCTTCACCTGTTTTATGCCAGAGAGCATTAGAGATGCTAAAGCAAGAGAATTTAATAACCTAATTCAGACTAATAGTATGATTGTGGTAGAGTATGATGTACAGTTCACCTGTCTCTCTCATTTTGCCCCATGCCTAATGAGTACAGAGCAGATGAGGGTGAAGAGATTTGTCGATGGATTAAAGATTATTTATTAAGATTAGTGCAAATCACAGAGACTATTATATATACTCAGGCCTTAAATTCAGCACTTCAATTTGAATTGAGAGCTAGAGAGTGACGTGTAGAGAAGGAATCTCAAAAGAAGAAAAGAATAAATAGTTATAGAAAGCCCTGATAGGGTGGACGGTCAAGTGCACGTAGTGAGGCTAATCTTAAGGTCTCTACTTCCAGAAGAGAGACTCTATTATATAGAGTTCAAAGTAGAAAGAAAGACCAAAGTTCTCGATAGCAAGCAACATCGTCCGCTTCAGTAGTCAAACCCAGTGCACCTGTATGCTTGAGGTGTGGATGGCCCTATTCAAAAGCATGTAGAAAATAGATAGGTGCTTATTTTAGATGTGGCCAGATGGGCCATATAATCAGAGACTATTCGATTCCTTCCCCTTACTCAACCCTCCCACCCTCAGTAGGCAACACCCTTGCAGATAACATTTTTTTCAAGAAGGGGTTATATGGGCAGAGGTCAGCCCTCCAGTGAGAGAAGACAGTAGTCTGTTGATAGAGACCAGTCGCCTATGAGTAGAGGTCAGGCTAGAGTATTTACACTGACACCTTAAGATGCTCAAACGTCTAATACGGTGGTGATAGGTATCCTTCCTATTAAAACTCTAGAAGCTAGAGTTTTGTTTAACCTAGGGGTAACCCATTCTTTTATCTCTCCATACTTTGTTCACCATTTAGGTAAGGAGGTCAGAACCTTAGAATCACCTTTATCTGTATTTAACTCGATGGGAAGCGCCTTTATCTGTATTTAACTTGGTAGGATTCTAAGGTTATAGAATCCTATGCTATTTCTATTGGAAAACATGTTTACCTTGCTAATCTGATCCTGTTAGAGATTTTTTATTTTGATGTGACTTGGGGTATAAATTGGTTGTCCAGCCATCATGCCACTGTGGATAGTAGAAAGAAAACTATTACCTTCTTTATTTCGGATAACCCAGTTTTCGAAGTTCAAGGCGATAGGAGTGAAATCCCTGGTAACTTGATCTCGGTTCTTGATATGAGAAGATTACTCAATAAAGGTTGCATTAGGTACTTAGCCTACATATATGACATTGATGACAGTAAATGAGGCCCAACACATATTCTTGTGGTCAGAGATTTTCTCAACATTTTTTTCTGATGAACTACCTGGATTACCTCCTGAGAGAGAGAAATCGAGTTTAGCATTGATTTTCTCCCAGAAACTTAGCCTAGCTCGACTCCTCCATATCATATGACACCCACTAAGTTGAGAGAGTTAAAGGTGTAACTATAAGATTTGCTGGATAAGGGGTTTATACGTCTGAGTAAGTCTCTCTGAGGTACTCTAGTTCTATTTGTGAAAATAAAAGATGGATTCTTATATATGTATCCATTATAGACAACTGAATTGTCACACCCCTATCCGTGGGGCCCACCTGTGACAGACGCCACAAACCTCCAGAGAGTACTCAATTCCCAGAATACCCCTGTAGGCCTGTAAGGCTTTCACAATTCCTGTTTTCAAAAACACTTCTAATAA
>JAVXUL010164421.1:0-13166 GCA_035590515.1 Trichilia minutiflora | reverse complement strand
AAATGAAACTGGTTTCATTGTCATAAAACTCCTACATGACTGATTGATTCTGTCGCTCACATACGGAATGACTTGCACAATACTCCTTACGATCTCATAGAACCAATATAGTGGGCAATGTTGTGCAGGTTTATGGTAAGCAGCACTGTCTCACGAGCTTGTTTGTGAATGCTGACAATAAAAGAAACTAAACATGCACAAACACAAATGGAACAAGGAAATTTAGTTAAAATGGTAGAAGGAAACACAAAAGTGGAACATTGTATTAAAAAAAATCTTAGACCCATTGATAAAACGGCAAAACAGAGGCTAGAAAAATCGTCAAAGCTGGCTTCCCTCTAGCATAAAGTTGAAGGCACATTCAATCAGGTTATTATAATTACAAAACGGTCGTCTTGATCCCAATTGATTGAGCAGCGTTTTTGTTCTTTTATTCTCACTTTGCATCGAAATCAAACTTTTGTGAAGTCTGTTATTTTTCGTTCATCAAGAACTTCTGGAAAATGCATGTCCACAATTTCTTTAAAAATATTTGACTGGGGATACCTGACAAAAATAGGAGCAGTTATTTGTTGATTTGGACAAAATTGAACTGAACCAATTTCAAAGTCAAACCAAGTAAAAATGGAATTGAATATAGTATGAAACTGAATCGCGAAAGCCATCTGCAGAATAATTTTTTCTTAATCATAATTTGTGGTAGTAAAAAATTATATTTAATCTAAACTTCAAATATCTCTTGATAATATTTTACCATCGTCTCTTTCCATCCAGAACAAACATAAAAATTTATTTTTCCACAGAAACTTCATTTTTTTCATTCTTCGGCAATGCTTCGAGCAAAAACCCCATTCATAAATTCTTCGCTCACTTCATTATTTATTAGGTAGAAAAATCCTAAATCTATGCATGCCTGAATAAGAAATTTTTTTTAAAAAATGAAGTTAACGCACAGGTATCCACAAAATTAACAAACTATTTACTACCCTTCAGTTGTGTATACTTACTGATATCGAGAGAGATGGATTTTGATACCTGTTTGAGTAAAATAGCAGATTGATGGATATCTGGATTTAAGAGATCAATGCAATTAAGGATTGCTCGTACTTCAATTTCTTTAACACTTACATTTGGACTATTTGCCATATATAGTCCGAAAGTAAAGGCGTCTAACGGATCGGGTCGGTCCGTGAATCGGCTCGGCTCGGTCCGGACTATTATTTACATGGTTTGAGTCGGTTTCGGGTCAATATAGACGATCCGATCCGATTTTGAAATTCCGAAACTGCAAAACCGGACCGTAACGAGTCCGGAATCGTTTCAGACCCGGCGGTTTGGCACCGGATTGAATCGGCGGTTCCAAACCGCCGGTTCAATCCGGGTCAATTTTTTTTAAAAAATTTTTTAATTTAAATATTTTTTAAAAATATTTTTATAAATTAAAAAATTAATAAAACCGGAATCGAACCGAAATCAGAACCAAAATCGAACCGAAACTGGAACCGTTTGACGAACCGGCCCAGCCCGTTACTATTCTACTTCCGGTTCCGGTCTGATTCCATGAAACTGGAACCGTTAAACCGATCCGATTCAATCCATTACTGCTTTTAAACTAGACCGATTCCAGTTTCATGGAACCGTCGAACCAGTCCAAACTCACCGGTTCAGACCCGTTAAACACCCCTATCCGAAAGCAACTTAGCCAACAATTTCTTAAGGCTTACAATCGATGGACCGATGAAAAGCTGTGGAGAGAGAAAAACCAGGGGATGTATTTATACTAATCAACCCAACAATTAGTGCTTATTCAATTAAATTACACTATAATTTAATAAACAGTTCATTATTTATCTCACTTGTCTCATAATTAGGATA
Source organism: Trichilia minutiflora (assembly GCA_035590515.1). Classification (NCBI taxonomy): domain Eukaryota; kingdom Viridiplantae; phylum Streptophyta; class Magnoliopsida; order Sapindales; family Meliaceae; genus Trichilia; species Trichilia minutiflora. The sequence goes on along the minus strand of JAVXUL010164421.1, from coordinate 11,291 downwards.
AAGTGGGGTTCACTTTCACACAACAATAATCTGATGGTCACCGTACATAAAAAATCTGCAAGAAAGATTCATAGTGATACCAGTTGTCTGACAAAGAAACTTTAATATATAAGTTAGAACTCAATAAGACAGGAAGAAGTAGAGAAGAAAGGAAGAAAAATCAATGAGAGGATACTTTCTAGATTATCATTTATTTTACAAAGAAATGGAAGTGGGGGTGAAGAAGATAATCAATAGCGACTAAATTCTTTTTCATTGGATTTAATTTTCTTTTATGAGTGTAGCTGCCATGTCTTTCAAGGCTTTTTATGTGAGCTTTCGGAGAATTAGAATAACAGATAATATATGCAAAAGGTTTGCATGTAACTCTTGATTAATTAATTACCAATTAATTATTCCATAATCATCACATTGTATCAAATTTGATGATTAATAAACAAGGAGCTGCTTGACACTGAATGGTGCTATGTAAACCTTGATAAGGAACTGTTGTTATAAAATTTGACATTGGCCTTCCTTACTGTTCTCCCATTTTTGCTATTGTCAGTTTATAGTCGTCACAATGAGCTGAAAGGTGGTGACCTCTATCTAGGATTTCTATTAGGGGCGGGTCTCAGGGTGTATCCTTGCACGTGGCTTCGAACTCTGTAGGAAAAACATTAATGTACTACCAGGTTTAATTACTAACTCATGGGTCAGGGCCTTTACCTAGATACCTTGACCCCCTGACCAAGGTCATATTTTTGTTGATTAGTTGTTCTTGATTTTTCTTTCAAACAAGTCCTTCAAATTTTTAATAAAAAATTGTTAACTTCTTGTTGAAAATTGGTTTGCTTCTTGATCTAAGGCTGACTTTCCTCGTTGGCTTGTGAAAATTCTAAATAGTGGTCTTCCTATGGTTGTTGATGAAAGTTGATTATATGGTTTACCAATTGATTAGATTAAAATTTTGACATGCTATGTAGTTTAATTTCACAAAATTGATCTAATCAACACTTAAATCACTAACTTAAATCACTAATCTTTAGTGTTCAAATGATGAAGATTAACTTGTAAAATAATAAATCTTTAAGAAATCAAACTATATACTCATCTCTTTGCTATGGTTGAATAGAAGAGAGAGAGCTTTGTGATATTTTTCAAATTTTTAAAATTATCTCTTAATTTCTTAAAAAATAAAAAATGACCTATATTTATATTTTTCTTTCCATTTACTTAAATGCCTTAGACAAATGGCTCCTAAAGCTTGTCCAGGAAGCTTTAAAATAGTAAATATAAAATATCACTTAAACTCTTATTTATTAATTTTATGATAAACAAAGCCTCTGTTCGTCAAACTTACTTTGATCAAATTTATTTTAATTTTATTTATATTTTTAAATATTAATAAAATATTATAATTTATTTCAAGTTATATTCGAATCATCAAACAAAGTTTTTGAATTTATTAAACTATTTAACTCGTAAACTATTTACGCTTTTTGGCTTAATATTATCTACGAGAGTGTTAACTTTCTTACAGATAATAATTGTTCTCTTTAATAGTAAGAACAAGCATACATTATTGGTTCTGATTGAGTTTACTGTGGTATTAGTCATAAGCCAAAATCGATCCCATTGATCTCGTTTTGAACCATTTGAGTATTCAATAACTATGGTTAATATCTAGCAATGTGCCATAGCCCATAAACTACAATGAAGAAAGTCTTTATAAAATCTTTTATACTAGATTGTACATTTTATATAGATAAATTCTTTTTGTTTGTCTAATCTTCATTAAGTTATGGCTCATGGATGTCAAAAATCCTAAACTCAATTTTCGCTTGGACTAATAATCATTATGCACTAAACTTGTACCCATGAAAATCTTTCATGTTACTATTAAATGCTTTGACTAAACACTTAGGTTTTAGTCATTTACTAATGTTTGATTGGGAACTCGAATTTGGATCGAGCCAATGGAACATCAAAATCCCTTATATTGAGTTAACAGATCCCATATTAACAATTATTCGTATCCTGATATAAATAACACATGATCAAACTAGTTTAATATGCAAAACGCGATTAGTCTCATATTTATACATCATATGAATCATGTGCATCTATATCGAATAATGATAATGATGTTTCAGGTCAAAGGAGTACTTCGCATACTAGTACAATCATATGATTAATAATTAGCAATATACTTTCATGTGATTCATCGTATCTTTGGTCATAGTTACAAAATAATTCTTTAACTGTTAGTCTATACTAATGTCCTAATAATATGATTATTATGTTACGCGTACTAATATCATCTTATGATATTAACCGGAGACTTCAGTGTGTCTATAGTGCAATATTAATGCCCAGTTAATATGACTTTTATAGAAAATAATTTAGATAATTAAATTATCTGAGCAATTCATATGTATACTTATCACTAGTATGTATAAGAACAGGAAGCAACATATACATACAAAATTAAAATAATTTTTTTATTAATAAATATGTACAATACATATTATAAACAGTAATTCAATATAAAATATTCAAAACTAATAACACAAATGGTTTTAGGGCATACATTACTAATAAACCCTTACTTGCACTAAAATCATTCAATGATTTATCTTATATTCATCTTCTCAAGATATCGATTCAATTGCTTAAGTGTTATTACTTTAGTAAAAAAGTTAGTTACATTTTTTTGTTGAAGGCGTCTTCTAAATAATGATTTCTTCACCACCAACAAATTCTATCAAAATGTGATACTTTGGTTAAATATATTTAAATTTCTAATATGCTTTTAGTTTCTTTGTTTATGTTATGACACCTGTATTATCACATAATATACTTATAAGATAGGCCATCTAAGAACCACATCTAGTTTATACACGAACTTTTACATTTAAACTGCTTTTTTAGCTGTTTTTAAAGTAGCAACATATTCAGCTTCTGTAGTAGAGTTAACTATTATTGTTTATTTAGAACCTTTTTAACTTATAGCTTTTTCATTATAAAAAAATATAAAATTAGATGTAAATTTTTTATCATCCACATTCAATTGAAAATTTGAATTTAAATACCCACGAATACTCAACTTTTGAAATCCATAATTAAAAACCAAATCCTTAGTCCTTCTTAAGTACTTAAGGATTGTTTTCACTATAGACCAATATTTTTCCCTGAGATTGACTTGATAATTGCTAGTAACATTTACTGTATAGGCTATATAAGATCTTATACAGAACATAGCATACATCAAATTACCTATAATTGATATGTATAGGAAACTATAAATCCTTTGTCACTCTTTGTCAGTCTTTACAAAGATGAAGACCTTGATTGAAGAGAGACTTTTCTTAAATTTCTCTATATTAAACCTTTTTAATATTTTTTCAATGTACAATTTTTGGGATAATCTTATTATCCTTTTTGAGCTATCTTTACAAATTTGAATCTCGAGAATATAAGTCACATCTCTTAAGTCTTTCAAGAAGAATGTTTTGGATTACCAAATTTGGACTTCTGCCATCATACATACATCATTACCCATTAATAATATGTCATCTATATATAATATCAGGAGAATAATTGCATGATCTTTAATCCTTTTGTACATACACGGATTATCCGAGTTCTTGATAAAACTAAATATTTTGATTATTTTATTAAACCGAATATTCCAACTCCTAGAGAATTACTTCAATCTATAAATAGACTGATGTAACTTGCGTACCTTATTTGGTTTAATAGAGGATACAAAATCAACAAGGTGTTTCATAAATAGATTTTCCTCAATTTAGCCATTAAGAAATGTTGTCTTTACATTTATCTTTCAAATCTCATAATCATGGTAAGTTGCTATGACTAGTATAATCTGGATAGATTTTATCATAGCAATGGATAAAAGATTTTCTTATAATCCAATCCTAATTTCTAAGTACATTCCTTCATAAGAAGTCATGTTTTGTAAGTCTTTACCTAACCGTCCTTATCAATCTTTCTCTTGAAAATCCACTTACAGTCGACGAGAACTATTCTTTTTGATAGATCAACAAGTGTTTAGACTTGATTTATATACATTAATTCTATTTCAGAATTTATTTTTTCTAACTATTTTCTTAAATTTTTATCCAGAATTACTTCTTCATAGGCTCTAGGGGCATCTTTATGATCCATTACTCGTACTAAATAAAATTCAAAATCTTGCATATTGAGAAAGAGTTTTGAAACTCTAGTAAATTTGCAAGTTGAAATTGGATTAACTAGAGTAGAAATCTACTGATTGAATATTCTAGCATCAGCATGATCATATTAAGGTTCAAAAGATTTTTCTTTTAACTAAATTTTTTTACTCGCACCTCCTTCTTCAAGAAACTCTTTCTTTTAGAAGTGCTTATATCTACTTATCGAAATCCTCTAATTAAAAGAAAAGTGAAGTAATATCTTAAACTATCTTTAGGATATCATATAAATCGATCCAACTTTAATTCAATATCAAATTTATCTAATTTGACTAACTTAACATATGACAGATATCCTCAAACTCTCATATAATGAAGATTGGATCTTTTACCACTCCATATCTCATATGGGGTCTTTTATATTGATTTAGTAAGAACTTTATTAAGGATATATACACCGGTCTGTAAAGCATATTCCCATAAGTACAACGATAAATTTGTAAAACTAACCATTAATTTCATCATATTTAAGAAGGTACAATTTTTTCTCTTTGACACATCATTAAGCTGAGATGTATACGGAGTAGTCATCTTTCAAAATAATCATTACATATTTAATAACTAACCTAAAGTCAAAATATATCAACTTTAGGACAATTATATTTTCTAAAAATAATCAAATAAATAATATATTAATAATGATATTATCATTTCTATAATTTATAAACCTCTTATAAATTATTAATAATTATAAATGTCATCACTATCACATTATAATGACATCATATGATATGAATTACACATATGTATCTGCATTATCTCATAATATATATACATACATGTATAGCCATTTAATCAAATTAAAAAACTAACCGTGTCATGGAGTTTAATCAACCTATGTTAGTCACCATTAACAAACCTTAACCTAAATGATAATTTATCAAATGAATTAATCATTCATTAAACAACCATTTAATTAACCATTAATTAATACAGCTACTATCATGGCCAAATATCAAAACAATCATTTAATGATCAATTGAACATTATTAACTCTTAATAACATTCATCCAAAATTATTAAGTTTGCTTAGTACATAAACACACTTTATTATAGAAAAACATAATATTTATTCATTCAAATCATTATGATCGAATATTATAGGGCTCCAAACATGATCATCACAATTTCATCCTATGAAATCAACATCAAACCATGAATTAAACATAGGAAAACACAACCATTGTATATCAGTTTATATCATGGCCGAATTTGTCACCTTATAATCCATTATGTTTTAACTTTTCAATCACATGAAATCTTTACTTCAAAAGTGTTATCCATCATCACATGATACTCTTAATCACATTAAAACACTCAGATGATGACCAATTCATCATTTTTCCCATGAAAACACTTTATACAAACATGAACCCTAAAATCTCCATAACTAAACCCATGCTCCAATTATAAAAACTACAACCATAACACCAAATCAAGCATATAATCAACATAGTCAATAAAATCTAATACCATTTTGAAAGTTGATTATATGATTTACCAAGTGATTAGGGTTAATTAACATTTTGACATGCTATATGGTTTAATTTCACAAAATCAATCAAATGAAAGCTTAAATCAGTAACTTTTAGTGATTAAATAATAAAGATTAACCTGTAAAACAACAAGTCTCCAAGAAATCAAACCAAATGCTCACCCCTTTACTATGGTCGAATAGAAGAGAGAGAGAGCTTTGTTAGATATTTTAATTTTTTGAAATTGTCTCTTAATTTCTTAAAAAAATTAAAATATGATCTATTTTTATATTTTTTATTTACTTAAATTCCCTTGACCTTTTAGTCAAAGGCAAATGGCTTCCAAAACTTGTCAAAGAGGTTTTGAAATAGTAAATATAAAATACCATTTAAACCCTTAATTATTAATTTTTTGATAAACAAGTCCTAAGATTAGTCAAACTTACTTTGATCAAGCTTATTTTAGTTTCATTTATATTTCTAATATTAATGGAATATTATAACTTACTTTAAGTTACATTTGAGTCATTAAACAAAATTCTCGAATTTGTGAAACTACTCAATGCATAAATTGTTTACACTTTTAATCTAATATTATCTCCGAAAGTGCTAACACTCTCGCAGATAATATTTACTCTCTCTAATAATAAGAACGAACATAAGTTATTGATTATGATCTCTTGAGTTCACTTTAATATTAACTGTGGGTCAAAATCGATCTCATCGATACCATTTCAAATAATTTAAGTACTCAACGATTATGATTAACGTATAGTAATGTGCCATAACCTTTAAATCATAATAAAGAAAGTCTTCATCTAATCTTTTATACTAGATAATACATTCCGTATAGATAAGTTTGTTCTATTCATCAAATTTCCATTAAGTTAGGGCTTACAGATGTCAAAAACCTTAAACTTAGTTTTTGCTTGGACTAATGGTTATTATGCACTAAACTCATTATTATAAAAATCTTTCATGTAACTATTAAATCTTTTGCCCAAAGACTTAGGTTTCAGATATTTACCAATATCTGACTAAGACCTCGAATTCAAATCGAGTCAATAAAACCTTAAAATCCTTTATATTTAGTCAACAGATCCCATATTGATAATCATTCGTATTTGATATAAATAATACATGACCAAACTGACTTTAGTATGCAAAATGTTATTAGTCTTATACTTATGAACCATATGAACTATATACATCTATATCAAATAACAATAATGATGTCTTAGGTCAAAGGAGTACTTCATACACTAATATAATTATATGACGAATTATTGATAATATATTTTCATATGATTCATTATATCTTTGATCATATTTAAAAAATAGTTCTCTAACTATTAGTTTGTACTAATGTCCTAATAACATAACTATTACATTATCTATACTAATATCATATTTTATACACTAAATAACTCAACTAAGATTGAAATTCAACAATTAAAACTAAATTCAATTAAGATAAATAGTAAACCATAGGATTTAAATTTCTCAATTCATTAAATTAATGCTTAAATTAAGCTTAGAAATTTATCAAAGATTGAAATTAACCCTAAGAAACTCCAATTGTCAAAATTTAATTAAACTCCCAAACTGATGCATAATAACTATCATTTTTCCTAATACTCTTCAAGTTGATTTCTCCACTTAATTGATGAAACAACGTTTGTATGTGTAGAGGATGATGAGTATTAGTGATTTGGTAAAAAATGGTAATTTAATCAATAAAAAAATTAGAAGAAAATGGAAAGGAAGTAAAAATGGCAATAAAAAGAGGAAACTATCGAGAAATGAGAACGAAGGGAGGAGAAAATGAGAAATCCAACCCTTATTGGCATTTATATGTTACTTAGGAAAATAATAGAATTATCCTTAAAAGATTTAAAGAGAGAAGGTTCTATGAATGGGTAAAATAATCATTTTTTAGGTTAAATATTTATGCCTACATTCAGAAACACGTCGGTGTACGTTTTTCTGCACAAAATATCGATACTTTCATCTAAATATTGATATTTTTGCATAAGTATTGATACTTGTATACCAAGTATCCATACTTATACTTCTGCTGAAAAATATTGTTCAAGTCTTCTCTAATTTCGATATTATTTTCTCTCTCATCCAAAGTATGATTTCACTTAAATTTCTTTTTATACAATCTTCCCTGAATCCCCTTTAATTGTAAAAAAATTCTTTATCAAATTCCTTTTCCACTTAATGGGAATTTAGTTTCAAACACTAAGTACTCAGTTAGAACCTCAAGAAAAAATTTTCCAACTTCATTTATTTTCATCCATTTTCATCTAAGACTCCTTAAAACACTCAGTAACTCTCTAATTGATGTCAATTACTCAATATTAAGTCCCAGAATATATAATTTATCAAAAATAATAAAAATACACCTAGAAAATAAAAAAGATTAAAATGCCCCTAGGTTGAAATTATGGGATTTACAATTTTACTTCTTTTATAAAAATTTTGTCCACAAAATTCTATATGATGTACTAAAGAAATAAAGAAGGTGATGCTATACCCTAAAACTTATAGCTTTTTTCCTTTAATGATTAGATAAAGGTATTTTGAAATATTTCACTAGTTATTTATCATTAGAAGAGGACATTATAGCTTTTATTTATGTAGACCTAATGTTAAACCATAATATTGATTAATATTATGATTCTCAAATCCCTATACATGATAGTTTTTTCATAAGTTCTTAAATTATTACTGTGATTTGCCTTTCCTATTAGGTGAGATTCAAAATCATACTCACTAATATCTCTTTGGGAGCTTAGGTATCCTCTTAGAATTTTGAGTTGGAATAGGATTAATTGACACAAAGGGTTGTTAACTAGATGTTCTAGCATCAATATGGTTAGCTTAAATTTCTAAGGACACTTTTTCTAACTTGATTTCTTTACCCGTACCTATTTCTTCAAAAATCTCTTTCTCTAAAATGTATACATTCCTACTAGTCAAAACTCTTTGATCAAAAAGAAAGTAAAAATAATACCCTAAACCATCTTTAGGATATCTAATAAACTAACCCATCTCTGATATAGCATCAAGTTTGTCATATCTCATTTACTTAATGTCTACTGGACAATTCAAAATCCTGATATATTTAAGGTTGGATTTTTTTTCACTCTATATCTCACATGAAGTCTTTTAAATTGATTTTAATGGGATATTATTTAGAATATGTATAAAAACTTACAAAGCATATCCTATAAATATAACAGTAAATCTATAAAATTAACCATCGATCACATCATATCTAATAAGATACAATTCCTCTTTTTTAATACACTATTAAGCTAAGGTGATTACAGAAAAGTCATTTATTAAAATTTTCCATTCTCTTTCAATAACTCTAGAAACTCCATACTCAAATATTCATCTTCACAATCTAATTATAAAGTCTTAACACTCTTTTTTGTCTATTTTTTTAACTTTATTCTTGGATTCTTTGAACTTTTCAAAGGATTCAGGTTTATATTTTATCAAATACCCATACCTACACCTAAACATATCATCGATAAAGGTAATAAAGTATTCAAATCCTTCTCTATCCATAATACTAAATGGTCCATATATACCCATATGTACAAGTTTTAATAGTTTTTTGACCTCTTACCTCTACTCTTAAAAGGAGACACGATCATTTTTTATTAAAAACATGACTTACAGGTTGGATAGGGTTTTGAACCCAGTAAGCTTAAAATCTTACTATGTCTAAGCTGAGTCAGTCATATATCTCTGTAATAACCTAATTTATAATATCATAGATATTTAGGTTTGTTTTAATTCGAGTTCTCTTATTAATGAAAGAAAAAACTAAAAACTACTATTTAATTCAAGAATATACAAACCATTTATATTTTTAGCTTGCCAATCAATACATTTTAAAAATGTATCGAATATTCATTTTCATTAATATGTACAGAAGAACCATTATTACATAATACATAAATAGAAATACTATTACTAGTATCTGAAATAAAGTATAATACTCGCTCCAATCGTAAAATGTGTTTGGACAAGAGTCTCAACTTGTATGTACCAATAGACTTTACAGTAATAATTACTTCATTAGTCATTCGCAAAACGATCTTATTATGTGATAATGTAAAATTATTATCGTTCGTTCGCATTGAGACACAAATATGAGAAGTAACTACTAAATCTATAGCCTATGAATGAATATTAGGACTAACACTTAATTCATATTCAATTATAGAATAGTTATACATATCTCTCTCAGTCTTCTTAAGACTATCAATATACTGATGTTAACTCTTCTTTTAGTGTTCGTTTGTCCTACAATAAAAATATTTTTCTTTGGATTTAGGTTTCTCTATCTTGAGGATATTTTTCTTAGCTTTTGTCATATTTCGATCTATGGGTCCCACCTGTGATAACGCCACAGATCTCCAGGGTGTACCTAATAATATAGGATATAACCTGTAGGCCTGTAAGGCTTTTATAAAATCTTTTTTTTCTCAAATATTTCACAAACACTTCTAAAACAGGCACCATCAAATCCATAACATATAAAATTTCACTTCATTTTTCAATTAAGTTATAAAATAATAATAATAAAATCATTTCATTACAAATTGTAATATTACATTTTTATCAAGGATCCATGATCCGGAATACAATGAGAAACAATAAAAATAAAGGACGCTCCCAGTGGACTCATGCAGTGAGAGTGAGTCAAGAATAAGATCCATACCAACAGGATCCGTTTTTCGATTGCGATCACCACGGCCCACGCTATCGCTGCGCTAAACCTGTGAGTGGGGAAAAAGGTGAGCATACTAACGTATACTCAGTGAGGAAACATAAACGATAAAACTAAATAATAGAAACGTCATCATTAATAGCATAGAATATTCATTCATTGCAAAACTCAACAAAGAAAGTACGTTAAAATATCATTTTCATTTTCAAACCCAAACCCATCAGTTACTGAGCAAGTCATCGGGCATAGCCAACCTTTCGGAGGTAATCACGTTGATCAGACGTAATCCCGAGCCATCAGTAGGTTTTATATACAAATAAATCATGCTAGTTAAAAATATACTTTTATATAATCAGAAACTAAAATAATGCACAGTTCATTTTTAAAATAAGCCCACCACTGATGTTGGTTATCAAGTAGTCACGTGGTGACACTTGTGACTGTCCTCTATAATACATAGCTCCAGATACCACAATCTGGCACACACTCACCTGGGTGGTCTACTCAAGGACCATCCTCAGGCTACCTCATATATCACTCACTTGGGGTCACATCATAGTGAACTCTCCCCAAGCTACCACATCTGTAACTACCTCAATAGAAATCCCTAGACGGACTATTACATGTCCCGATCTGACACACACTCACCTAGGCGGCCACCTCGTGGTCCTCTCCCAGGCTACTTCACATCTGTCACACCTCAATCCGTAGGGCCCACCTGTGACAGACGCCACAGACCTCCAGGGTACACTCAAACACACAGAATACCCCCTGTAGGCCTGTAAGGCATTCACAAAATCCTGATTTCCAAAACACTTCCAATAA
>JAVXUL010164410.1:0-13167 GCA_035590515.1 Trichilia minutiflora | reverse complement strand
CATGTCCCAACAGAGTCATAGACAGCATCACACCTGGAGTAGTCGCTAGTCATTAAGGCATCAATCAAGTTCGTTCTTCTGAAAAGCTTGAAAATAAAGAAAGGTGTCAACTGTGTTTCATATTTTGTACTTTAAATATGGGTATACATATGAATAAAAGGTATTAAGTATGACCCATATTTTGTATTTGATTATTGGTATATATATATATATATATACCAATAATCAAATACAATATATATATACATATATATGGATATACATTATTAAATCCAGTTGATTTCATGGGTTTGGTTTATAACTTATGTATTTCTATAAATATAATATATGCCTTAAGTGTTATATTTCTGACTGTAACATCTACGTGTGATAACTACCACAGATTTTTAATATGTATTTCTTAAATTTAGAATACATGATAGAAATCTATAAGATTATAATGATACTTGTTTTCATAAAAATAATTTTAAAGACTTTCAATATTCTCTTCAAAATCCCAAACTATTTTTATTCAAAATTAACCTCAAACATTTCAAGATTATACATCCAAAATCTTTACAAATAAGAACACATAAATCATCATATCAAAGACATGATATACATCTCTTATAAAGGTATTCAAAGTATAAAATAATACTATTATTCTTTTACAAAATCAAATAATAAAATTTCATAAAAATAATAAAGTTTGTGCAACAAAAGAAAACCCATAAACTTTATGTATCTTTCCCAATAGACTCAAAAGAAATGAATATGAGTCGAGTATAGAAACTATACCTAAGGATATCACTTCAGAGGCTGTCACCACCTTTTTGATATTCCAACTTCGCTCGAAATTTCCTGCGTGTGAAAAAAAAAAGGTTAAGCATACTATTATATATTCAGTGAGAGAAAATAAAAATAAAAATTTATACCAATTTAAGATTACTCAAAAAGAAGAGCAACCCTGAGTTGTCATTAGGTTTTCTATACAGTTTTAAAAAAATGGATATTAAACAAAATGTTCTTTTAATAGAAATTAAAGTATGCATGCAATTTAAAGAAAAACTTGCCATTGCTGTTGTTGGTTTTAAGTAGTCTGTGAATCTTCACATGACCGTCCTCTACATTTCTGTCTAGCAGGCCACTCCATCCCAAATGAGGTTATTACCTCTCTTATACTAATCTCACCGATGTACACTTATCCAATACAGCCCTTGCCATGACTCATACATAGGCTACTTAACCTTGTAGCTATAGTATTAGCCCACGTGGGTATAATCATAAAATAAAGTACATAATCTAGCCTATTGACCACATCATCTTAACAAAATCACAAGGAAACCATTTCAAATTTAAATAAATCAATAGCTATGTATATGTATGTATATCAATAATACAAAGTTTCAAGACAATACTCAAACCCATTATGAAATCAAAATAACTTAATTCATATCATAAATATATTGGCCTTCTGACCTCATACATCATATAAAATCCATTACAAATCATTTATCATAAAACGTATAAACGTGAAAATTAAAGAAAATTTCAAAGTTCGAAAACAATTAAAATATTTAAAATTAAAACAATTGAAGCAGAATTATTTTAACAATATGTGAATGTATTATAATCAACCCCATGACTTATTAAAATTTTCTTAACTTTTAAATCTGTTCATGTTTGGTAACACCAAAATGAAACAGCACCTTTAAGGTTCCTCAACTATATGTGACAACTATTAGTTAAAACCAACTAGGTAGTGCCTAATATATTCAAAGTATAAACTTGAGATAAGTTATTTTATCTAACAGAATGACCATAGGATTTATATCCACTTAATATCCTCATTCAATGTAAAAAGTATTAGGTATAGACGATCATATTCTATACAATCATTCAGATTTTGAATAACATACCGAAAGTTTTTATCTAGTATATGTTAAGCCTGCAATACATAATCTTTTCCCGTATTAAATAATTGTTTTCCTCACTGAAAATTTAACTACATTGGTGGGTACGTAATCATAAATATGTTGCCGGAAAGAACGGTTGATTCATCATATCCATTGGCCAACTTTCTTAAATCTTCTATTTCTTCTAACACTTTTGCCCAATTATTAATGTAGCTTTCTCCTTGCATGCAAAATTCACTCGAGTCAAGAGATCGAATGGCTTCTTCTCCATATCTAATAATCTCGATTCTCGTCATCTTCACAAGCATTAATTTGTCCGTCGCAGGTCGTCATCTTTTTGACTCTGTAAAGTCTCCATCATTCAGCACAAATACACCGCAAAATATTCCTCCTATAACTAATCCTAAGCTACCACCTCTTCCTCCATTATCATTCCTAACTCCCCCGGTGACATATTCACCAGCAACTGCGTCAACTTCACCGGTGTCAGAACCACCGCACTCAGTACCGGCAATGTCTCCGTCTTCTTCGTCACCTCTGCCGCAGTCAGCACCGGCAATGGCCCCGTCTTTTATATCACCACTGCCACAGTCGGCCCAGTAATGTCTCCGTCGCGGTGGCACTGGTATCACCATTGATGGATATATCTCTATCTCTATCTATCTATATGTAGCCCTACGTTATGAAATATTCCATTGCGTCTGTTGGTTGAGAAATTCAAAGCAAGATATTGATGATGTAACAAAAAACCTTTATGTAAGAATCAGAGAATAAAATCATCGATTTGGGGTGCAGTTAGTGTGTGTGTTGTTGGTCAAGTGAGGCAGTAAGAGCTTCGGTTCTGGTTGAATCTCATTTTGTTCTTTTTTTATAATGATTTTTTTGTTATTTTTAATTTTGTAATTGCTTAATACTGTTATTTATAAGTTTACCTATCATCTTAAATTTTTGGCTCAAACAGATTAAATCAAGAGGTCTTGAGTTTGACTTTCTCATTAAATAAAACATATATACGAGAAGAAATTAGACAAGGAATTCTAGTCTAGTCTGCAAGCAGCTCTTAGAAGACCACAAAGTTAATATATTGATAGCATGCAAGTTTGAACCTCTTCATACAACTCTTCCAAACAACGTTAACCAATCTTCTAATCACGTTTTCGAAGGATATATAGCATAAGAGCTTGGCCTCAACATCAACTAACCATAGTAAGACAAAGGAGCAAATTGAAGTTATCAATGAGATAATCAAACACCCGTTTGAAAACTAGTAAGCTGCCACTTAACACAAACTAATACATTCAAATAATAACATTAAGCTTTACAATGGTCCTTACTATCAAGATCAATATCAAATGGATTTGTAACATAAATCAAACCTAAATAAAGACAAATGCATATGCAAATATAAATTACAAGAAGTACTACCTGTTATAAATATTAGAGATCTATAATAGGATATTTACCTTAAGGAGCGTCAATTGTTTCACGTTTATTTAAATCGCAAGCCAATATGGGATTACAAATTGGAAATCACACACTTTCCATAACCTAAATGCCGTTAATCAATCTTTTGAAATCTCTCTCTCTTTTTTATTTGTTTGGGTAGTTGTATTTAAATAAAAAAGTTGAGAGAAGTTACTTAGTCTTCTCAACTTCTTTTCATTTAAATAGGGAAGTTAGTTAGTCTTCTTAACTTCCACTCATTATCCAGTCCCATAACCCACATACCAATTATGGGTGTATAAATCTAACATCTCCCATTCACACATAATGGGTATGAATATAACTCTCAAATACACGTATAGACGCAATGTCTATAATCATTTACTTCAAAATTTATCATATAGCAAATGGATAGTGCAACCTGCGAGTACACTTATGTGAGCATCATACTATGCACCTATTAGGGATAACATAGTACCTGCCACCATTAACTAACAAGATAAACAAACAAACTTAAAACTCGTTGTACCCTAAATATATCATATTACATTCCCTGGGAGCATCTCTAATCCCTCTATAAGAGCATGCTTAACATCAATATCAATATGTATCCATAATTATGTCAAGCTAGCATTCAAGCAACATAATTGGTCAACCAATGGATCCATATGTACACAATAATGTAAACATAATATATTTTCCTCTCAAACATACATTTCTTAGCTTCAGATAAACTACTTTCTCAGTTATGTCCCTTAAAGCAGAATCATCCACAGCTCTAGGTAACTTGCCAAAGTAGCAACATCCATCTATCACCTCACAACATAGTTGATAGTCTAAGAGTACAAATTGAGATCATACAAACCTCAATAGAGACTCATATAGTAATGAAGCAAGGATTCATTCACTCACTTCTCTGTTATGGTCGCAACTGGCACCTCTAGTATGAAACACATGCTATGGTGATTTTCTCTTCTTAGAAGAGCTTATGTCTTCTATCAAAATATATCATCATACGGATATTAACTCAGACACATTTAAAGTATAGGTAGGTAAATCACATGTTTCTAGCCTGGGATTTTATTCACTCACATAATATTGTAATATTTTCCCATATTCGGCCATATATCATGCTAACATGATAGTGGGAAATCATGTTTAGTCCATCATAGAATTAAAAAAAAATGGACCTCATCTTAACCATTGTCAAGGTGACACATTTTAATCAACATACACTTGTCACAAATTTATGTACTATTCTTGATTACAAGTATATCATATCTTATCTCAGCTTACTACCATAATACCTAAGGTAATTGTTCTTATGAGAAAGCCAAACTATGCCTAATGACATACTTTATTTATCAAGTTTGTTTATATGCTAGTTTAAATTAATAAATGAAATGTCAAATACTTCATTATATAAAACAATGTTCTTCAATTCTTACATTCTACGCAAGCCAAGAGATTTAACATGACTCATATACCCATCTCTTGAAATTGGCTTGGCCAAAAGATTGGCCATCATATGATTCGTAGAAGTATATTGGAGGGTTACCTCCTTTTATGCAATTACATCTTTTATATAATTATACTTTATACCTATGTGTTTGGTTCTGCCATGATACTTAGGATCTTTAATATACACAATGGCTGCTTCACTGTCATAATTTATAATCATAGGTTAATCAGTCTTAGGTTGTAAGAACCTTTTAAGCCAAAGTGTCTCTTGTACTAAAGCTGAGCAAGCCAAAAATTCAGCTTCTATAGTAAACAAGGCTACAAAAGTTTGTTTCTTACTACTCCATGAGATGGCTCTATTATTCAATAAGAATATATATCCAGATGTTGATTTGCGTTCATCCAAATCTCTAGCCCAATCAACATCTGAATAGCCAACTAGTTATAAATCATATCCTCTATAATAGAGACATAGATTGATAGTGCCTATTAAGTATCTAAAAATTTTCTCGACTACTTTTCAATGTTCAAATCCCGCATTTAATTCAAAACGACTTACTAATCTTACTGCAAAGCTAATATCTTGTGGTCTACAGTTTATAGCGTACATGAAACTTCCAATGGAATTGCCATAGGGAACTTTAGACAATTTTCGTCTTTCCTTTATGGTTTCAGGGCACATTTTCTTACTTAATGTGTTACCTTTTGCAACATGTGTATCTATAGATTTGTAATCTTGCATATTAAATAATTTTAGAACTTTCTTGATATAAGATTCTTGTGATAAAGTCAGAATCTTCTTTGAATGATCTCTATAGATCTTTACACCAAAGATATAAGTTGCCTAACCTATGTTTTTCATCTCCAAGTATGATGATAACTATTCTTTAATTACGCGTGTCATACGTGTGTCTAACTTGTGTACGATTGTCATAACTGTACACCGAAGAGAGGTGAAACTATTTAGTAACTACTTTATCTTAAAGTCCAATATTGGTGCTAGTAAAGCTAGAGGTACGAATGACCTAGGTGGCTGAGATGGAGGCTTTAACCCTACCTTTGGAGCTGCCGCTAATGCTAGTGTTGGTGTTGGTGCTGGTGCTAGTGTTGGTGGAGAAACAGGAGGAGGAGGAGCTACCTTGGAGGCCTCTATAGATGAAGGAATAGGCTCATCCTACTGCTATTGTTCACCCTACTGTGGACCCGATGCTAAAGGTATATCACTCAGAAGGACCTGCTCTCCAAGAACATCCTGTATCTGAATATCATCAGTGCTTCTAAGAATGGGACCACATGGCTATCTTAAATACCAAACACTAGGAGCCTGCTACTCGTAATACATCTTACGCAAAGTTGTTTCACCTAGTATGCTAGATGTGGGGGGAGTAGTACTGTCAACTCTAACTAAGATCTCAGGAGATTTTTCGAATGAGTTATGTGATGGGATACCTGTAATGCAAGTTATATCTCTGTGAGGCTCCTCTCACAATACTGTTAATCATCCAATATGCCAGATTTGGTCGTTTGTCTACTATGATACTCTCCATCCACCATATGTCTTCGATAAACATCTCCATATACTTACCTGATTGGGTACTTAAATTATGCGCCATGATAAGATGCAAGATCCTTTCATTCAATTAAAGCTTAGACAGTTTGTTGTCAATCACTTATAAATTCAGGTTCGAAATATTGTGTGGCATGCTTCAAAAGGGTTAAATGTATATGGCAAATAATATTCTCCCCTTAGGAGCATATTGAACTGTTCATACACCATGTCTTCATTAACCACAAACTCCACCCCTCGTACAGAAGTTCTAAACATTATGACTAAGTTTCTACCAGAGTTAGAATCTTTAGTGTCTAAGTTTGAATAAAACACTCTAATTAACTTTGAGTAATATTCCCCTTTAATACTAAGAAAAGAGAGCCATCGAAATCAATGAATTTGTGCTAAGTATGAAAATCTCATAGTATTAAGAAAATCAAAGTCTATTACCTATCCTGAAGTCACGATTCATCTGGCAAATTGATTCATGAACCTATTTTCTTGCTCTTGAGAGAAGAAGCCCCACGGAGAGTGGTGGTATGATCGTTGAAGGACCAGGGATCTTCATGCATAGAGGCATTGTTAATGAGAAAAGAAGTTAAAAAAATTCAAGAACTTTGAGAGAGACAGTTGGGTTTTGATGATTTTGTAGAAAGTTGTAAAGAGAGAGAGATGGTGAGGTTTTTAATGTAAAGAAATGAGGAAGAAAATGAACAGGTGACGGTTTGGAATGTGAAGGGTTGTGTAACAATACATAAAACGACCTAGTTTTGAGGTTCAAATTGAGTAAACGTGTTGATACCTTTGAAAGGTATCGATACGTTGTGCAAAACTATATCACAAAGATGTCGATACCTTTGCGAAGGTATCAATACATTTTGACATAAGAAGTCCCTTCTTCGTCACAAAGGTGTCGATACTTTTGAGAAGGTATCGATATGATTGGACATATCATCCAACACGTTGTGCAAATGTATCGATATGTTTATAAAATTTGTTGATACGTTGGATAAGGTATCGATATGTTAGCTCAAAAACTCAGTTCTAAATGCCTTATCTCAACATTAAACTATTTCCAAGAAAATTTAACCAAAATAAATTATCATATCCAAAAAAATAATCAATCATCATAAGCAACTTGTGCTATATCAATCAATGCAAATGAGTTCTAAATTGTATCTAATATCACAAAATTATACTCTATCTAGGGGTTTTATAAAAGTATCAGTCAATTGGTCATTTGTACTGATATATTCAATACACACATCCCTTTTTTACACATGATCACGAATGAAATGATGTCTAATCTCTATGTGCTTGGTTCTAGAATGATGTACTAGATTCTTTGTAAGGTTTATGATATTCGTACTATCACACAAGATAGGAATCTTAACAATATTCATACCATAATTGATGTTTGATTCATAAGAGTTGTGTACAACAACTACTTACAGATGTATATTTAGCTTTAATAGTGGACAAAACAATTGTGCTTTGCTTTTTACTGAACTATGAAACCAAGGTATGACCAGTGAAATAACATGTACCACTAGTGCTTTTCTTATCTACCTTATATCTTCCATAATTTGCATCTAAATATCCTCTTACGTCAAAAGTATCATCCTTGGGGTAAAACAATCCCAGGTTAGGTGTTCCTCTAAGTTATCAAAAATTCTTTTTATTGCAACCAGATGCGATTCCTCAGGATTTGACTGAAATCGTGCACAAAAACATACACTATATAGAATTTCAAGTCTAGATGTAGTCAAGTATAGCAGTGAACCTATCATGCCTTTGTATGTCTTATGATCTACACTTTTGCCTTGGTCATCCTTGTCTAAAGAAGAGAAGGAACTCATAGGAGTGTGCACGTGTCTTCTATCTAGAAAGTTATATGTGAAGGAACTCATAGGAGTGTGCACATGTCTTCTATCTAGAATTTCATAATATTTTAGTAAATCCTTCATCTATTTAGATTGACAGGTATAAATACCATCATCAGATTATTTAATTTATAAACCCAGAAAATAGTTTAACTCTCTCATCACGCTCATTTCAAATTCATTATTCATAAGTTATGAAAATTCTTTGTAAAGGATTTCATTTGAGCTGCCAAAGATAATGTCATCAATATATATTCGCACAATCAAAATATCTAGTTTTGGTCAACAAGGTTTTGTCAACACTCCCCCTGTCAA
This sequence comes from Trichilia minutiflora, assembly GCA_035590515.1. Taxonomy (NCBI): domain Eukaryota; kingdom Viridiplantae; phylum Streptophyta; class Magnoliopsida; order Sapindales; family Meliaceae; genus Trichilia; species Trichilia minutiflora. Next base: position 4,621 of record JAVXUL010164410.1, on the reverse strand, counting down.
AATCATTTTTCAATAAAAACTCACTAAGCCTTTTATACTAAGCTCTAGGAGCTTGTTTCAAACTATATAATACCTTAGTGAGTTTATAAATATGATTTAAAAATTTTTGATCTTCAAATCCTAGAGGTTGTTCAACATAAACCTCTTCATTTAGAAAACTATTTAAAAAGGCACTTTTTACATCTATTTGATAAACTTTAAAATCTTTAAATCATGCAAAAACTATTAGAATTTGTATAGCTTCTAGTTTGTCTCATCATAGTATATTCCTTCCTTTTGAGAATAACCTTAAACAACAAGTCTAACTTTATTTCTAATGATATGTCCATACTCATCTAGCTTATTCCTAAACACCCATTTTGTGTCAATGGTTGGATGGTTAACAGGTCTTCGAACCAAGGTTCACACCTTGTTCCTTTAGAATTGAGCTAATTACTCTTGCATAGCTTGGATCCAATCCTCATCACATAATGCACCTTCCACTTTACATGTTTTTAAGTAAGACACAACTACAAGGTTTTGAATCTGCTCAAGGTTTTTAGGTATCTCCCTACATACTCTTCTAGTTTTAATTTCTTGAGAGGGATCACCAACAATCAACTCTATTGGATGACTGGATACAAACTTTTATATCTTAGGAAGTTCCCTAGGAGGTTCTTCTATATAATCCTTAGGGATTTCCTTCCCTTTATCCTTGTGACTATCCTCAAATCTCAAGTCATTCAAAAATTTTCTAAGACTTCAATTTCTTTCTCCTTCTCTTTAGCCATCAACCTAGCCAAATCTAGATCAAGTTCATCAAACTTCACATGCACCGAATCTTCTATAATTTAAGTTCTTTTATTAAACACTCTATATGCCTTGCTTTTAAAAGAGTATCCAAGAAAGATTCCCACATTAGATTTTGGCTCTAACTTCCCAAGGTTATCCTTAGTATTCAGAATGTAACATTACATCCAAACACTCTAAAGTAACCAATCTTAGGCTTTATTTGATAGATCAGCTTGTAAGGTGTATTTCCAATAAATTTTCTAATCAATACTCTATTTGAAACATTACAATCTATATTAATAGCTTCAACCCAAAAATATTATGGTTAACTCATATTCACTAAGCAAGTTCTCCCTATTTCTTGCAAGGTCTTAGTCTTTTTCTCAATTACTCTATTTGTGAGATATTCTAGGTGCAAAAAAGTTGCGAATGATCCTATGATCATCACAAAAAGACTCAAACTCATGATTCACAAACTCTACTCCTTAATCACTTCTTATTTTCTCCAATTTATACCCAAGTTCATTTTGCACTTTCTTAGAGAACTTCTCAAAAGATTTAAACGTGTCACTTTTGTTCTCAAGAAAGAATACCCAAGTATATCTTGAGTAGTTATCCACTATCACAAGTGCATAATGTTTTCCACCTAAGGATGCAATGCGATTGGGTTTAAGTAAGTCCATATGAATAAGTTCAAGGGGTTTAGAAGTAAAAACTACATGCTTAGATTTAAAGGAGCTTTTTACTTATTTACCCTTTTGACATGATCCATATGTCTTGTTAAAAATAAACTCAAGGTTTAAAAGGTCATCTAAAATGCCATACTAACTAATTTTTTAATGAGATCAATGTTGGAATGACCTAATCTTCTATGCCACAATCAATATTTGTCACAAGTAGCCTACAAACAAATAGCATTTACTGAACTAACCTTCTCAAGCTCAATAATGTATACATCACTTACTCTATAAGCATGCAATTTCATTTTTCTATTTTCATCAAGTATCACATGCATTCCTAACAAAGGTAACTTTATAACCATTATCACACAACTAAGATATACTTAATAGATTATATTTTAAACCATCTACATACAACACATCCTTAATGCTAATATTGTTTATCTCTATAGTGCCAATACCAAGAACTCTTCCTTTACTGTTGTCTCTAAAGATGACATCTTTTTCTTTCTTTTAATAAAGAGCTTGAAATTGTCCTCAATCTCCTATCATGTGTCTTGAGCAACCATTATCCAAGAACCACTTCTTGCTTCTCTTCATATACGTCCCTACAAAAACAAAACCAATTCATTTTAGTACCCATTTGACTTTGGGTCCATAAAAGTTAGCCTTGACCTTTGGAACCAATGTTACATGTGCAACTTTATTCTTTGTCAAAATTGTTCCTTTCTCAAATCATTTTAGGTCCCCTATAGATATTTTTCTTAAATGGACATGAGTTGTTATAATGCCCTTTCCTAGAGCAGTAGTGACAAGTTACAAAAGAATTTATCGTTTTGAAAGATTTTACAAAATAGTTCAAGTAAGTCTTTTATTTTGTACCTTGTCTATAACCAATCTCAACCTTATCAAAAACTAAATTTTGACTTCCTAGTAGTCTATCTAAGGATTCAGTTCTAGAGGTCAATTTAGCCAATAATTTCCTCATATATAGAACTTTGTCACTCAATATTTTGTTTTCTATTCTCAGTTTGTTTAATTCCTTTTAACACTCATTTTCTTTTATTTTTAGATATTCATTGTCATTTGGCAGGAGTGTGTGTATCTTTTTAACATTTTTGCATTTCATGCAAAATTTTTCAAAGTCTATCCTAAGCTCTTCATATAATTTAGTTAGATCATCATACAATTCCTCACTATCACTGCTAGAGTATAAATTATAATATGAAGAGGATTTTGGAGAATTTACCTCATTGTCTACTTTTCCCATTAGACATAAAATTTTGCTTGCTCATCCTGTGATAATGCAGATGAGTTCTCATTATTTGTTGATATATCCCAAGTTACCTGCATAACCTTCTTCTTCTTTTCGTCTTTACTTTTCCCTCTTAGAGGAAATTCAGGTCTGGTGTGTCCAGGATTTTTACACTCATAACAGATAATCTCCTTCTCTTTTTCTTTATTCTTTTTGAATTTTTCTGTTTTGTTGTCCTTCTTGAATTTCCTTCTTCTAAACTTTTTGGCTATTAATATTATCTCCTCATCTTCTGATTCTTTGCTACTACCTTCCTCATCTTCTGCTTGCTTTGAGGTTTTTAGTACAATATTTCTCTTTCCCTACTCTCTGTCATTCTTCTCATTGCGAAGTGCTTTCATTTCATATGTCATTAATGACCCGAGCAGTTCTTCCAGAGGTAATGTACAAAATTTTTTAGTTTCTCATATGGCGGTCACTTTGGCTTCCCACGATCTTGGCAAACTTCTTAGTATCTTTGTGAGCACATCTATGTTTAAGTAAATCCTATCCAAGGCTTTTAAATCGTTAATAATATTGGTGAATTGTGTATACATATCCTTTATGCTTTCATGATGTTTCATTTTGAATAGCTCATAATCATTTACAAGCATACTGATTTTAAAGTATTTGACTTTACTTGTACCTTTATGTGTACCCTTTAGTGTATCCTAGATGGCTTTAGCTGTGTTATATCTAGACACTCTATTGTACTCAATCCTATCTAGTGCACAATAGATAACGTTCATTGCCCTACCGTTAAGATGGAAGAGATTTTTTTTCTTCCTAAGTCTATTCCTATTTGGGTTTAGGTTTTCTCTCTCTAGTATGTTCATATATTATCATGGGGTAAGTGTGCCCATCCTCAATAATTGTGATGATGTCAAAGTCTAGGGTACTAAGGTAGATTTGCTTATATTTCTTCCAGTATGCATAATCAATGCTATCAAAAAATGATGGTCTGTGTGTGAACTGACCCTCAATTATATATGATGGAATGCTGCTAGATGCCATTTTGATTTACTACTTTAGGCTTTTAATCGTATTATCTCAGAGGTTGGCTCTGATACCAATTGAAGTCTTGGTTAATATCATCCAAGAAGGGGGTGAATTGGTGATATGACAAGTTGAAGACAAGAATGTAGAGCTTTTGATGCAAGGTAAACTAGTTAAGAAGTGAATACAACCAGTGTTCTACTAAATGTGCAGGTGTAGTGAGATAAACACAAAAAATACAAACACGATAAATTTTATAGTGTCGATATGTCTTTGCACAAATGAAATCAAGTCCATCATAAACATATCGATATATTTCCTAGGGTATCGATACATTTAAGTTGTTTAACAAAGTATCGATACGATTCTATGTGAACGAGACTGAGTCCATCACAAAGGTATCGATACTTTTGAATTATCTTCCAGGGTGTTGATATGTTTGTTGCAAAGGTTCCGAATATCACACCCGTGATTATACTTTAAGGGTATAATTATAACTTCACCGCATTTACTGTTCAAACTTTTGCATCCGTCATGCATATTGGTAGTTCGTTCGCTTATTTTTGAGCATGTTTGAGTTTGTGAGAAAGATCTAGATTTTTGATCCCAAAATCATATCCAATTGAGAAAAAGTTTCTAGTCGTTTTTGTAGAGCTCGAAGAGAGCTTCGCATTGATATATTATGGGTTTCGAGTGGATATCCGAGCTAAAAGTTATGGCCAATTGAAGCTGTAGTCCTCGGAAGGAGGACCAGAAGCAAAGGTATCGATACGTTTACTGTAGAGGCCAAAGGTATCGACACTTTTGAGGAAGGTATCGATACGTTTACTGTTGGGGCCAAAGGTATCGATACCTTTGGTGAAAGGTATCGACACCTTGA
>JAVXUL010164389.1:0-13169 GCA_035590515.1 Trichilia minutiflora | reverse complement strand
AATTAGGTCAAGCGGGATAATTGCTTTCTAACCAACAAACAAACCTAGAGATAGCTCGTAGATTTTAATTTATTGACAGCATTAAAAATTAGAGAAACCCAATTCTGACCAACAAACAACACTAGGGCTATTCATTTAAGTTAGATTATGCAATCCAAGATATTTTGTCAGGATATCCTTTTTCACTATATAGAAAATCATACAATTATGGATATGAAGTTATATAAAGTATATAATGTGATCGAATCATGTAATGAAAACTACTATAATCTACAAACCGAATCATGTAACAGATAGCTGTTATAATATACAAGCAAAATCATGTCATAGAAACCGTAATGATCTACAAATCAATATTAATAAACACGAAGAACAGAATTACACAAATACCAAGATGAATAAAAGTTTAAAAATTAAACATAGATCTCACAATCCTTAAAACCAATCCTTAATTATCCTTTAACTAGAAAAGAAATTAGTTGCTCATAATGTAAAACAAAAGAAACACAAATCTGGAAAAAATCTTGCTGTTCTTCATCTTCTTTTTCTCCTTCAAGTTTTTTTTTCAAACCCTGAAAGTTCTCCTCTTTAAATATGAATTCTCCTCCTAAAAAGAGAGTTTGTGTCCTTTACAAATTGGAATCTCCTAATTTTTAGGTTTCCTAAACTTCCTAGACAACTTCCTTTCATAAAAGAAGAGTTTTAGAAGCTCAAAAATAGGTCAGAAGCTGAGTTGGCTCATCAAAAACGCGGAATCCCGAAGTCCAGATTTTTTCCCGCGTCGTGGCCTTAGTCGTGCCTAAGGCTAATGTCACAACAGGAGCAATTTTCTGTTTTTGCTGGGCTTTGCTTCTGATCACATTCTGACTTGCTGGAAATGTTTCTCTTCAACTCCAAAATCATCAATCTTCGTCCTTGACCTGCTTAAGAACACAAAGACACAAACTAAATAAAATCCATCCATAAAACACAATTTATCACAATGAATCGAGGGAAATAAGTATGAAAATCATGAATAAAATACAAGCTAACAATAACCAATTTATAAATCACAACTAACCTTATACATATAAATATATATTAATAGAGTATGCACAGGAACCAACTCTTAACACTTTCTTGTTTCCTTCGTACTAGTATTCATAATCATTATTCTTTACATATTTTTATCACATAAAAATTTATAATAAAAAAATATTCCATCATATCCATATAATCCTTATCTTATATCCATAAACAAATTAGGCCTTTTCTTAGCCTCAATACCATCATAAAATTATAGAGAAGATCTATCACATCAACACTTCTAAAGGTTATCAATAACACAATATATTTATAACTCTGGTATCATAGTCCGAGATGTCTGACAGGCAATCACAATACATACTCTGAGATAGGGGCCTCGCCCGTATCTTTAACTTTGAAGTAAGGGATCATACCCCGTATCTTTATATACATGTGCACATTGTTGTAAATGGAGTATAACTCATTACCAAAAAGCAATCCAAATCATCATGAGAAGAAGTCATAATTGTTGTCATGAAATAATAAGGTCACAAAACATACTAATAAACCACAAACAAGGAAACCACCTCCTGATTTCCACCACAATAACAAATCCATTGCCTCTTATTTATACATCAATATATAAAATCTTTCTAATATTTTAAAGCATAACATATATTTAAGTTTTTAAAACAACTTAATAAAAAATAAAATTTATCAATTCCACTCACTTGATTATGCTATAAAACAAACTAATAAAAGATCACACAAATCGCTATTAACCATACATATATAAGACAATCTCCTTCCCCTAATATCAAATATAGGTATTTTAGAATACCTTACTTACTTATTATTCTTTACCAGGAGAAGAAGCTATCGCTTTAATTAAGCAAACACAATGCCAATGCAAGGTATCATAAACCAAATCTAACATTACTAAAATCAACATACAAGATCCAAAGCTACTATGATGGCTCACAAAGTTAAACCCATGACATTGAAATCATCCTGACTCACTGGCTATACCATCTCATATTATATAACCTTGGCCCTTCGACTAAGTCATCATCAACATATTGCATTGCTTTCTAACTATATTGACATAAACATATCATTATCACATCCATATTTTATTATACAAATACATATGCATATGCATATGCATATGCATATCTCCTTTTATAACTAGATGCCAATTATAATATAATAAATTTATAATCAGCCTCTTGGTTTTCCTAAATCTCTCTCAAGTATATTCATCAATAATTGGAGACCTCATAAAATCAAACCACATGGTATATAACTTATTGCATATAGTTTCACATACAACCTAACATAAAACAAGTTAACACTATCTAGGTAATGATTGTTGCATTCGTAATGATACTACTTTACATCACTAATTCACATACACTTACTACTTTAAAGTTCAATCACATAAAGTGGTTTAGAGATAACATCTCACAGTATATGCATATACCTATGGAACATCTAGCTCTATTGTCATATTAGAATAGTATAAATTAAATTTCACAAGCCAAAAGTCATAGTTGGCCTCACTGACCTCGATAATTCTTACATCTATCAGACAATGGTCCGTAGCTCTCACAACTCATGCCACCAAACATCTCAAGCCATTTGTTATTATTACATTGATCCACACATCATTTCGATATTTTATCGAATACTTAATATGCAATCATCATGTCTCCTTATATTTTATGCCATTGTATACATCGCCATAGAATGTTTCATAATTTATTCACCCCAACACATATTACATTGTTCATAGTAACATTCCTAATCATTGAATTTATAAGATGTCGACATTTACTATCACTTAGACATTTCATCGAACACTTAGTATGCTAATTACTCTTAACCAATCTTTCTATATTTTAAGCCTAATGAATCTCATAATACAAACATTCAACATCATAACATTGTTATCAATTCGATGTTATCAATCATACCATAAAAAGTTCAAGCTAACCAATCAAAATCAATCAACTCATAAACCAATCTATATCATTCTATTATATTCATGAAAAATATAGATTTTTGAGAACTACTCACTAGGAGTTTATCCATCCTTTATGAGATAAAACATCCGATTTTGGAGGTTGAAATACGAAAAACAATCAATATTTTATCATAGCTACAATGAACTCTGAGTACTGTTCTGGTGACTCTTCTGACATTATGTGATCAAAATCTAGTTCCCCTCGTCAACACAAGTTAAATGGCATAAGCAGTGTATCAATCTAATAAGTGTGCACGAAGTTATGATCAAAATAAAGTTTTCTCTCTCTACTTTCTCTCTCTTCTCCTCTTTCTCCTCTCCTCTCCTCTTTCTCCTCCTATGCCCTGTACAAATGAAAATGAGAAATAAAGGCATGTATACATAGAACTCAGGGGCAAATTTGTTATTTTGAGATAAAATTATTCTTCGGGGGTAAAACGATCATTTCTCATCCTGTTTCGCATTTTGATCTCTGTTTTGCTATTTGTCTCTATAGTGGACTTTGTTTCCCACTCCAAAATTCATCACTAAAATGTTTAACCTCTTCTTCGAAAATCTTCTACATCATCAATTTCTGTTTCCGTTCGTTTTTTATCGTTTTTCATCTGAATTTTTACAAAAACATCATAACTTCATCATTCCTTATCCAAATTAAGAGTCGTTTGCGGTGTTAGACTCTACACATTGCAATTATCCTATCGATCTCAAAACAGCCAAAAAACAAATTGGCTACAGGGGTGCTGCTTTAAAAATTGAGCCATAATTTTACCCATTTAGTCGAAAAATGTCATAACTCTCTCAATATTTATCCAATTCGAGCGTCATTTATGGCATGATCATCTAGATGTTACAAGCTTTCATTCGGTATCAACCAATACCAATTCTGATATTACTACAGTAATTATGTCCAAATTATCAAAATACTCCTAGCTTATTTTTATTTACTAAAATACCCCTGAATCGAGATACGGGATATTACAATCACCCCTCCTTATAAAAGATTCGTCCTTGAATCTTTAGATGTTCTCTAGTATCATGCCATTTGTTCGTCCTCTTTAGCAGAAACCATAAAACTCAAATCAACATGCTAAATATAGGCTCTCTTTACTCTTACTTACTGGTAATGGCATAATCATCTAAAATCAGAGTCAAGAAAAAGAATTAAGCTATAAGCAGTGAAATAGATATCTAACAAGGAATTTGAAGGCAACCCATGGAGAGCGGATACTAGAGGGTCTATGTCTTGCATATAGGTATCCTAGACACATTGTAGTCACTGTCCTTTAGACCATGCTCTGATACCATCTTTGTCACAGCCCGAAATCTCTGAACTATGACTGGTAGGAAACAAGGCTGGCCTTATCTCTTAAGTCTCTTACTGAAATGAATGTCTTTCATTATCCATTTTATATGGATTATAAAGATGCATATAGAACATAACTACCCAACTAATAATGTAATGTACAATAATAGACTCAAACCATTTAAACTGAGAAATGAGACTTAATGTTTATAAACATACACACATAACTATAAACATATATTAATATGTTTACATAATTACTAGTTCTTGAAAATACATAAGAGGGTTACATTGCCCGTTTACAGACTGACTATACATGACTAGACCTAACCCTAGTGACTACACTCCAATATCCTGCTCCACTTGTCTGTCTTTCGTAAATAGTTAAAGTACCTATAAAACTGAGGTGTGGTAGGGGAGGTAAGTCTTGGGAAAGACTTAGTGAGTAGCTCAAAACATACATAAAGTTATCGTATAAAAGAATTAACCTAATTTAAACAATTATCACGCACACACGTGATGCATACACGTCCATAGATATACATAATTATCATATATTTAAATAGCGTGTACATCATTATAATTGATCCTATAAAATAAAAGATGTTCATTCATCATAAACATTAGCTCATAAGAATTGGTCTGTGATGCATGTATCATGTCTGTCTTTGAATGCCATGTATATGTATATGTGTATGTCATGCACATATCATCTCTGAACCATGTCTAGGGTTACGCACTTGATCGAACAGAGGAAAAGTCTATACCCAGGGCTACGGACTTGATCGGGCAGAGGGACAATCATTTCTGGATCCATGAATGAAATACGTAACATCTATCTTTTTCTGTATATGCAAATAACAATGCGCATGTATGCAAGTATGTATATGATACAATGGAACACGCACACGTATACAATCATAATGTACAATTAATAACCATTCCAATCACCTGAAAAATTGTACACATAGCATCTCACGTATATCTACCATAATAATCTTATCTTGATAATACTTGTACCATAGCCCATTTATAAATCACATCTAACCTTATACATATGAATATATCTCATAATGTTGCTCTAATTATATCATAATAGCGTATGCACGGGAAGCAACTCTTAACACTTTATTGTTCCTTTCGTACTAGTATACATAATTATTATTCCTTACATATTTTCATCTTACGAAAACAATAAAAAAACATTCCATCATATCCATATAATCCTTATTTCATATCCATAAACAAATTAGGCCATCTCCTGGCCTCAATACCATCATAAAATTATAGAGAAGATCTATCACATCTACACTTCTAAAGGTTCTCAATAACACAAAACATCTATAGCTCTAGTATCATGGCCCGCGATGTCTGACAGGCAACTACAATACATACTCTGAGATAGAGGATCATACCTCGTATCTTTAACTCTGAGATAGGAGATCATACCCAATATCTTTATATACATGTGCACATGGTTGTAAATGGAGTATAACTCATTATAAAAAAGCAATCCAAATCATGATGAGAAGAAGTCATAATTATTGTCATGAAATAATAAAGTCACAAAACATATTAATAAACCACAAACAAGAAAACCGCCTCCTGGATTCCACCACAATAACAAATCCATCGCCTCCCATTTATAAATCAATGTATAAAATCTTTCTAACATTTTAAAGCATAACATATATTTAAATTTTCAAAACAACTGAATGAAAATAAATTTTGTCAATTCTACTTACTTGATTATTTGTATCTCTCTAGAATCTATGTTATAAAACAAACTACAAAATATCACACAAATCGTTATTGAGCATACACATATATAAGACAATCTCCTTCCCCTAATGTCAAATGTAGGTATTTTAGAATACCTAACTTACTTATTATTCCTTACTAGGAGAAGAAGTTGTCGCTCTAATTAAGCAAACACAATGCCAATGCCAGGTATCATGAACCAAATTTAATATTACTAAAATCAACATATAAGATCTAAAGCTACTATGATGGCTCACCAAGTTAAAACTATGAAATTGAAATCATCTTGACTCACTGGTTATACCGTCTCGTATTATATAACATTGGCCCTTCGACCAAGTCATCATCAACATAATGCATTTGCTTTCTAGCTACATTAACATAAACATATCGTTATCACATCCATATTTTATCATACAAATATATATATGCATATGCATATCTCCTTTCATAACCACATGCCAATTCTAATATAATAAATCTATAACCAGCCTATTGATTTCCCTAAATCTCTCTAAGGTACATTCATCAATAATTGGGGACCTCATAAAATCAAGTCATATGGTATATAACTTATCGTATATGGTTTCACATACAACCTAACATAAAATAAGTCAACATTATCTAGGTAATGATTGTTGCATTCGTAATGATACTATTCTATATCACTAATTCACATAAACTTACTACTTTAAAGTTCAATCACATAAAACAGTTTAGAGATAACATCTCATAGTATATGCATATACCTACAAAACATCTAGCTCTATTGTTATATTAGAATAGTATAAATCAAATTTCACAAGCCAAAAGTCATAGTTGGCCTCACTGACCTCAATCATTCTTACATCTATCAGACAATGGTTCGTAGCTCTCACAACTCATGCCACCAAATATCTCAAGCCATTCGTTATTACTACATCGATCCACACATCATTTCGATATTTTATCGAATACTTAATATGTAATCACCATATCTCCCTGTATTTTATGCCATTATATACATCTCCATAGAAAGTTTCATAATTCATTTACCCCTAACACGCATTATATTGTTCACAGCAACATTCTTAATCATTGAATTCATAAGATGTCGACATTTATCATCACTTAGATATTTCATCGAACACTTGACGTGCTAAGTACTTTTAACCAATATTTTCTACATTTTAAGCCTAATAAATCTTATAACACAAACATTCAACATCATAACATTGTTAACAATTTGATGTTATCAATCATAACATAAAAAGTTCAAGCTAACCAATCAAAATCAACCAACTCATAAACCAATCTATATCATTCTCTTATATTCATGAAAAATATATCTTTCATAGGGAGAACTACTCACCAGGAGTTTATCCAATCTTTATGAGGTAAAACATCCGATTTTGGAGGTTGAAATGTGAAAAAAATCAATATTTTACCATAGCTATAGTGAACTCTAGGTACTGTTCTGATAACTTTTCTAGTATTATATGATCAAAATTTGGTTTTCCTCATCGACACAAGTCCAAGGCACAAGCGGTGCATCAATCTGACGTGTGTGTATGAAATCATGATCAAAAAAAGTTTTCTATCTCTACTTTCTCTCTCCTCCCCTCTTTCTCCTCCTCTACCCTGCACAAATGAAAATGAGAACTAAAGGCATGTATATATAGACTTCAGGGGCAAATTTGTTATTTTATGATAAAATTACTCTTCAGGGGTAAAATGGTCATTTCTCATCCTGTTTCGTATTCCGACCTCTGTTTCGCTATTTGTCTGCATAGTAGACTTTTTTTTCCACTCCAACATTCATCACCAAAATATTTAGCCTCTTCTTTGAAAATCTTCTGCATCATCAATTTTTATTTTCGATCGTTTTCGATCGTTTTTCATCCGATTTTTTATAAAAACATCATAACTTCATCATTCCTTATTCGAATTAAGAGCTGTTTGTGGCATTAGACTCTATACATTATAACCTTCTGATCGATCTCAAAACATTCAGAAAATAAATTGGCTACAGGGATACTGCTTTAGAAATCTAGCCATGATTTTATCCATTTAGTGAAAAAATATCATAACTCTCTCAATACTTATCTAATTCGAGAGTCGTTTGTAGCATGATCATCTAGATATTACAAGCTATCATTCGGTACCAACCAATACCAATTCTGATATTGCTATAGTAATTATATCTAAATTATCAAAATATCCTTAACTTATTTTTATTTACTAAAATACCGCTGAATCGAGATATGGGATATTACAGACCTAACCTCAAAGGCACACTTCTTTGGGTTTAACCTCAACTTGTATTTTTTGAGAAGGGAGAATGCTTGCTTAAGGTTGTAGGTTTGGTCCATGGCTTTCGTAGATTTGATGATCATATCATTAATATAGACTCCTATTGAATTCCCTATCAAAGGTTTAAACCCCTTATTCATCAATCTTTGAAAGGTAAACCCTGTATTCTTTAAATCGAAAGGCATAACCTTGCAATAATATAGACCCTAATCCATAATAAGTCCTATTTGTCCTAATTAAGGGTGTGCATCGATATCTAGTTATATCCCAATAGGGCATTCATAAAACTTAGCAACTTATGTCTGATGATTGAGTAAACTAATTGATCAATTCATGACAGAGAGAAACTATCTTTGGGCAGGCTTGAGGAGGTCCACGAAGTTGACGCACATTCATCAGCTAACATTGGCCTTCTTAACCATTATCACATTTGCTAGCCAATCAGGGTACTTAGTTTTTCTGATAAATCTCGCGTCGAGCAGCTTATCAACTTTTACCCGGATAGCTTTTTATCTCTCCACTTAAAGGTCCTCCTTTTCTATTGCATTGATTTGTGTGTAGGATTGACCACTAATTGATGAGTCATGATGCTCACATCTATACCCGGTATGTCCCTATAATTCTAGGTAAACACATCCATATTCCTCCTTAAAACCATTATCAAATTTTACCTCTGATCGTGGACTAATTGACTATTAATCCTGATGATTTTGCTTGGGTATCGCTCATTTAGTATCACTGTTTTTAACACTTTCACTAGTTCAAGCATCGGGCCTTGGGACATAGCCCTATCCTCAGTGTCGTTACCTGTAAAAGTCGTGACTCATTCTTGTTTAATAACTATTTTTCCTTTAGCCCTGGGGTCTTGTACCTGGTCTAATCGATAGGTATCTCTAGAGGTATCTTGTTAATACAATATATTTTCCTTGAAGAGACCGTGAAGCAAGATCTCGCTTCCCCCTAATTGCCTTTCACTATACTGATCCTTTCATCAACCCTAATTTCAGTTTCAGCTAGTGCACACTTTTCATTACCTTAGTATTTTAGAGAAAATACCTTTTCATGAAAATAGAATAAGGTATCTTCAGGTTCACTACCTGAAAATGTACCATGATTATTTTATGGTAGGGTTTATCACTCATAATTATATGCAAATGCACTGACTCTATAGGAAATATAAGAACTCTCGAATCAGTACAATGCAGAGTCAGCTTGGGACAATGCCAGATCCTATATCCTAAGTGAATCCAGGGTGTCCTTGAATATAATATCTATCGAACTGCCTATATCGATTAAAATCTAGTTTGCCTGCTTGGACGCGATTCCTATAGCTACCATCAACCTGTCACCATATGGATAATGAACCCCGATCTCATCTTAATCAGTAAATATGATTGGGATGGATGCTATTTTCTATCTCTTATTGGCTCACACATTTATTATATAGACATCCGATGAGTGGCTTGGTAGAGAATATTGTGTGTAATTGTTACAGACATTATTCAATAATCCTATCAAAATAGAGCCCCCTAATATGAGCAAGGTACCCTAGTCAGATCCCAGATTATCTTCATCCTCACAGTGCTATCTTGACCATGACAGACCCTGTCGGGATTTTACAATGTAACTTGTGAGATAGTTGTTTCTCAGTAATATCTCTATCTGACTACGCAAGTGAAGGCTTTATGGCCTAAATCATGCTTGAAATATATGTTTTTCATCCAAAACCCCTAGGCTAAATTTATGAAAAACAAGAGGAATCAAGATGACAAATCTTAAGGTTTTTGGTAGACAAGTTGTGTGCTTTGTTTTGTGATGAAGAACAAGCTCAAAAACATGAGCTCACTTCACTCCTCTTGCTTCCAATCACCATGGCCGAATTTCTTGTGAGAGAGAGAATGAAAATTAAGTCATTTTTCATACCAAAATTAAAAGAAAATAAAAATATTTATATTTTCTTTTCTTTTTTCATTTATTTAATTGCATATTTATGTTATAAATATATTAAACAAATGAAAATAATGTGATACAATCCCTCTCATCTTTATAGAATGCAACCAAGCCATTTTGACCAATTAACAAAGGACATATGAATGGAAAAACATTAACCATTCACAAAGTGCTATTTGTCAACATATTAACCATTAATATTTCATATTTATCTAACTGTTTAACACTTAAAGAAATTAGATATATGGAATCATAATTAATATTTCAATTAATATTTTGAATTATCAAAAATCCAAAATCATGGTACATTTATCATAATACCCTTGGTCACATTCACATATAAGGGTAAAATGGTCTTTTTCATCTAAATTAAATAATTTAATTTATATTTTATTATTTTATATTAAAATTATATTTTAATATATTTGATAATCAAAATTATCAAATTTAAACATGTAATTTATAATAAATTACATACATGTATCATATTAGGGATAAAATGGTTATTTTACACTAAATAAAACTATTTCATTTAATTTTCATCATTTTGCCTTAAAATCATATTTTAACATTTTTGATAATCAATATTATCAATTTTGGCAAGTTATTTACATTAAATAACCTAATGATATTAATATATCATCTTTTTAACACTTTAAAAAGTCGTTAATATATATAACAGTTATACGTATCATTTTCGACCTGTTTTTATATTATCATGAGGGTTCTAGCCCTTTCCTAATAATATTTTAATCTCTCTCTCATGAGAAGAAGCGTTAGAGGATCTTGGTGGACCATGAAGGTTCACTGTAACTCAGCTATGAACTAATGTTGAACATTTCAACTCCAAACATTTCGGTTGCTTATCGACTATGGTTAGTATCTAGCAATGCGCCATAATCCCTAAGTCACGATGAAGAAGTATCTTTATCAAACCTTTCATCAATTGCACATAACGTGTGAGTGATATTCTTCCGTCATCATATCCTAATCGAGATAGGGTTTATAGACTGTCAAAACCCTAATCTCAATATTACTTCGAATCGTCGATCATATGTTAACATTATGCAATGGTTTTTGACTTATAATCTGACACCATATCGATATTCGATTAGAAACTCGACTTGGACTAAAGCAACAGTGATTCTCAGTCTGATATGTTGAGCCAACGACTCCCCTCTGGACTGTGAACCGAACACCTATATAAACAAAGCATACCCAAACTAGCTTCTTGTACAAGACGTGATTAGTCCTGCACGTATACACCATATAAAATACACCAATCCATACAGAGTTCAATTCTAGATGTCTCAAGTCAAAGGATTATGTCGCACACTATTATAATCTATCGATAAATCATTGATTACATGCATATCATGTGATTCATCGATATTCGATCATGTTTGATAAATAGTTCACCAACTATAAATCTACCCTAATGCCCTTATAACAATACTCATATTGTCAGCCTACATATATTATCATATAATATCATTAGGCGTCAACTAGTATGCCTACTATGTGATATAGTTTCTTATTCAACACCATGTATATCGGGAATGATTTGATAATTTATTTAACAATTAAATAAAATTATTCGGACAATTTATATACATTCTTCATTTATTGCATGAAAAATAAAGGAAGCAGCTAATGTATGTAAATAAAGAACTACTTTTATTAATAAATAATAAGTTCATACAAGATCATAAGCCATGAAACCAACAATACGAATGATTTTTAAGGCATACACACTAACAAGCTCCCACTTGCACTAAAGTCGTTCGCTGTGGTATCGTATACCCATCTTCTCAAGATGGTGATATAGCTGCTTCTGTGTCATCGCCTTAATCAGTGGGTCAGCTACATTGTCCACTGAAGCAGTCTTCTGTATCAATATCTCTCCAGTTCCAACGAACTCTATCAAAATATAATATTTGCACTGAATATGTTTGGACTTCTGGTGTGCCCTCGGTTCTTTTGCCTGTACAATAGCCCCTGTATTGTCATAGAAGAGAGTTATCGGATAACTCATATTAGAAATGACACCAAGTTCAGATACGAACTTTCGCATCCAAACAGCTTCTAAAGCAGCAATATATTCAGCCTCTATAGTGGAATCTGCTGTCGTAGTCTGTTTTGAACTTTTTCAACTGATAGCAGCTCCATTATATACAAAAATAAAACCGGATGTAGACTTTCTATCATCTAGGTCTAATTGGAGATCAGAGTCTGAGTATCCATGTATACTCAATTCCTGAGATCCAAAAGTTAGAACTAAATCCTTCGTAAATACTTAAAGATTGTCTTAACGGCTGACCAATGTTCCTCACCAAGATTAACCTGATATCTGCTCATAACACTTACAGTATATGCTATATCAGGACGTGTACATAGCATCGCATACATCAAACTACCTATAGTCAAAGCATGAGGTATACTATGCATCCACTACTCCTCTTCATCGGTCTTTGAACTCATATCTTTTAAAAGATTAAGACCATAATTGAAGGGCAGGAGACCTCTCTTAGAGTTCTCCATACTGAACTTCTTTAGTATTTTATCTATGTATATCCTTTGAGATAATCCTATTATCCTTTTTGTTCTATCTCGATAGATGCGAATTCCTAAAATATAGGTCACTTCTCCGAGATCCTTCATCGAGAAGGTTCTGGACAAATAGACCTTGGCCTCAGTCATCATGCCTATATCATTACCAATTAATAATATATCATCCACATACAATATAAGGAATATTATGGCATGATCCTTAACCCATTTATAAACACAATGTTCATCTGGGTTTTGTTCAAATCCATACGATTTGATCAC
>JAVXUL010164378.1:0-13170 GCA_035590515.1 Trichilia minutiflora | reverse complement strand
GTAATTTAAAAAAATAGATATAATTTTTTAATTTAATATTTATAAAATATAAAATATTAGATTTTTATTAAATATTAATTTTAAAAAAATATAAATATAATTATAAATATAATTAATTAAATTTAAAAAATGACACTCTATGTTAATTTTTTAAAAAAGTTTTAAGGATAACTTGCCAACGGCAAGTTTTTCAATCCTCTGGTATTAACTAGTATAAGAGTGCCAAATTTCAAAGACAAAACATACAAACACTTAAAGAAATATATAACCATGTCATGATGTAAATACATACAGCAGCCTTAGCTGGGGCAACCTCAACCGCAGCACCTTTGCTTCCAACTCTCACACCCACTGCTTTCCCAGGAAAACTGTCAATAACAAAAGGAAAAAAAAAAAAAAACATCTAACGTAAACTTTCTGTAAACAAATCGATTGCATAAACTGGGAAACCATTAGAGCACAATAATTTAACATTCACTGAAGGGTAGAAATGAAAATCAAGTCAACCTCGGGCCCAATTGCGATGAAACTGCGTTGTACCACTTGCTTGCATTCGGGTATGAATCCCCTGGCTTCTCCAAAACGGCAGCGTAGACCTTGATGTCATCCTTTGTGATCTGATCCCTGTATTGCCGTCACACGCAAACCAAAATCAGAAGAAATTGAAGTGTGTGAACTTGGATATATACTTAGGTATACAAAAATGGAAAGATGAAATTACCCAGAGATGTAAGTTTTTCGGGCGAGATACTGATCGAGAAGGGTTAGGCCTAATTCTGTGTGGAGATCTGAAAAGGTAATTGCCATTTTTGAAATTTGAAGAAGAAAGTCGAGTGCTAAGGGCTGACTGGCTGAGCGGATGTGAAGCACGGGGAAGTAAGAGGACGAATTCGTACTTCAAAGCGTGATATTTATATATATGAGGTTCTGAACCCTAGATGGGATAAATGGTCAGTCAAAGTGACAAGTGAAGTTTTAGATTTTAGGCCTCTTTATTTACATTTACAGGGATGATCTGATCCCCTCTTTTTATTTAGATTTTAGTCTTCGTCTCGTCGTCATGCACACAACTAGTCTTACGATAATTCATTAAAAATTTTAGAATATTTTTAAAATAATATAATTTTAGATAAAACCCTTAAACTTTCAAATACTAATAAAATAATATATTTTCAAAGATACTTACTTTATATACTTTCCAATATTCATAAAATAATATACTTTTAAATATATTTATTCTTAATATTTTTAAATATTAATAAAATAACATACTTTTATATACATTTATTATCAATACTTTCAAATAACTTTTTAAATAAATAACTTTCGAACATTCTTTATATTTTAATATTCTAGATTCTGTTTACGTGTCGACAATTCATATTTAAACAAAAAAATAATATACTACTGTCTATCTATTTATACGTTTATAACTTACAAAACATTTAGGTATTCTAATTTCAAAATAAAATTTTTTAAAATAAATTAATAAAATTTACGATTTTAAGAAAAATTTAATATGTCCGAATTATTATTGTAAATATTTGAAATTAATGTTTCATAGATTGGCAAATCAGAGGTAGTAAAATGGATTTGAGAGCCATATTAAGGGAGTCATAGAATCAAGCTTACAATTTATTTTTATATATTTTAAATAATAGAGGTAGAATTGTCCAAATGCATGTTTAATGGTTTAATTGATTAAGATTTTTAAAATAAAATTATTTTGGTAAACATATTAAGAAAGATGGTAATTTTTAAAAAAAAAAATTATTTAAATATAAAAATAAAATTAAAAGGATAAAGAAAATTCGAAGAATGTTCCTTTGATTTTTATTTTTTTTATTACTAACATTTTTATGAAGGGCTGTTTAGTTGTATAAGTTTTGAAGGGTAAAATATTAATTTCCTATTATAATAATTATTTTGGAGCTAAAAATTTTAAAAGTTAAATATTAATATAAAAATATATAAATTTTATTAAAATTAATATTATTTATAAAAAACTTTAATATTATAATAATATTATAATATCTTAATATTACATCATACGTTCGCTCGCTCGTGCACATGCGCGCGTGTGTGTATATATATATATATTAAAATTGACGGTTTAAAACAACATTATTAAAGTATAATAAACAATAAAAAATTTTACCCATAAATTATAATAAAAAAATCATTAACAGGACCTGGAATTTCGACATGTGTTGTTTATTTCTTATTTTTTAAAAAAATTATAAATTATGTAAGTAATTTTATTAAAAATTTTAATTTTAATTTTGTTAATTTTTAAGTGCATAATTTTATTTTGATGACAACTTGACGAATAAAACTTGTTCATTGATGACACACACACACACACATACGAGTATCAAACAATGTGTTAAAAAGAATAAATTAATTTTCTTATTGTTTTATTAATTACTAAATTACAAAGATTATGTCTTTATATCTAGATTATAAGTAAAAATCAAAATTAATTAGGCAATATTAATCCTATTTAATTTTTAAAAAAATTAATTAATCACTAGTACTCTTTTGAAAATAAATATACTTAATCACACTTTTTATTATAATTTTAACACTAGCCATGACAATTCTTGTCAATGTTTTAGAAAATTCTTTAAGCTTCAAAGTATATCCCAAGACTTATTTTCTTTTCTTAGATTATTATTGTTAATAATAATTCTAATAATATTATTTAATAATTAGTTTATGTGAAATGTTTATAAATAATTCTAATATAATCAAATAAATTAATTTATGTAACATTTTAAAAATAGGGAATAATTTTAATATTATAATTTTGTTGGAATATTGTGAAAGACAGAAAGTATTCTTGTAATTTGAAAGTATTTTCTCACCTAAAATATTAATGAGAAAAGGTGAGAAGGTCATGGAATTATGAGGGATAAGAATTGAAATATTAATGTTATTAAATTTAATAATAATTTCAAAAATTAAAATATTAATAATATTATTAAGTCATATTTTTTAATATATTAAAATTTATTATTAATTATTATATTAACTATCAAAAATTAATAAAAATCATTACAAGTGCACTAAACAAATTTATTAACAAAATTTTATAATTATATAAATCATTATAAATAAATTCATACAAGACTCTAAATTCTATTTATTTAATAATTTTATTATATTCATATTATTTATTTAATAATTGTATTATATTCAGCCAATGATTCAACAATAGGCAACGGAACCGTTTCAACATTATCCGTTACCGTTCTAGATTTGACCAGATGATTAGAAGTTCACTTGATAGAAAACAACGGAAAGGCTGACGTGGCAAACAAAATAAAGATACGGATAAAACTAATTAGACCCTTAAATATTTATATTTTCATAAATGACAACTAATTTATTTGTTTACAACAAATAAACTCCTATCTTGATACGATTGATATACTTTTATATTATTGATTTTCAGCCATAGGATAGAATTTAGGATTTTAAAATAATTCTCTATTTAAGAAAATAAAAAATATGAGAAACTAAAAAATTATGAGTTTAATAAAAATTAAATTAAAAATTACTTTTTGAATATAATTGAAAATTAATTCAAAATAAAAAAAAATGATACATGATTTTTTAATTATCAACAAAAACATAGATTCATTATCATCCACGAGTATTTTTAATTATCAACAAAAACATAGATTCATTATCATCCACGAGTATAGTCTGATAATGGTGAGTTGAATTTAGGATATATAGTTTAAGTGTATATTCTAGATTTAATTTTAATCAGTCATTCATAAGATGTCCGGATAATGGTATGCTTAATTAGTATCTTCTCAAAGATTAATTAGATAAGATCCATGATAAAACCAAAACACTCTAAATTATTCAAAACAACAACAACATAGATTTATTGTTCTTTATCCTATTTACTATTTAATTAATTATCTTTCAAAAAATTTTAACTTATGTTTAAAATTTTAATTTAGTCTTTTTGTTTTTTTCTCTTGATGTAGTTTAGAAAAGATTGATTTTTATTTAAAATTTGACCAAAATTATTCAGTTTTTATTAGTGGGTATAATATGTTATTGGCCCAAATTATTTTTTTTAAAATTGAAATATAGAATATACCAATGGCCAAAATTAAGTATATATTTTTATTAGAATATAATGATGTTTTTGTTTGAATAAAATAAATTTTGATATTTTTGTGATGGTTTTTATGTAATATATTTTGGAAGCTCACGGGACTTAATTTTTTTACTTGAACATAACTCATAATAATATAAAATTTTCAATTATCTTTATTATTTACTAAAAAAACATTTTAAAAATTATTTTTAAATATTATATTAAATATACTTTTATATATGTTAAATTCAATCATAAATTTTAAAATTATATTTATCACACCCCAATCCGTGGGTTTCACATATGACAACTGCCACAGATTCTTAATAAGCATTCTTTAGACCCATAATGCTTACTAAGAACCTATAAGACTAAAATTTTTAAAACATTCAAAACACTTCCAATATTTTTCCTCCAAACTCCCAAACTATTTTTCAATAAAAATCAACATAAATACTTTTAAAACATTTATCATCAAACCCATTAAAATAAAATCATACATCATCGTATCCATAGTATCATATTCAATTCTTACAAACTTTTCAATTAGCAAAATAACAATACTTATTTTATTACAAAACTCAATATCATAAATTTCATCAAAAATCCATGTTCCTAAAAATAAAGAAAACTATGAATAATATAAAACTTTCCCTAGTGAACTCAAATAATGAGTGTGAGAGTGAGTCGAGTATAGAGTCAATACCTGAAATCACAATTCTCGATGTTATCATTACCCTTCACATACTCTCTGCGTTATGTCTGTGAGTAGGAAAAAAAAGGATGAGTATACTAAAGTATACTCAGTGAGGGAATATTTAAAGCAATAACAATAATAATAAATAAATATAATGCTTAGCATAATCTTTATCAAACAGTATTTATTTAAAGAAAATATTATAAATAGGAACAAATTTAAAACATCTTTTCTTTTCAAATTCGTTTCTTATCGAACCTTGAGAAAATCGTTGGGCATGGCTCCCTTCTTGAGGATTACACTGATCAGGCGTAATCTAGAGCCGTTAGTGAGTTTTATATGCAATAGAAAACAATGCTATTTTATGAATATTTATCATTTATATGCAAGAAAGAAAATAATGCTTGATTTGTTTAGAAAAATAGCCCACCACGGACGTTTGCCTCGAGTAGTCACGTGGTGACATCCGTGACTGTCCTCGACGACACTCATAGATAGTCAAATCACCACTCATGATATCAATATACATCATACATCACCAACAGTATCCCTACCTGTGAAGTCTCCACTCACCTAAGCAACCTTTTTCCGAGGCCGTCCCTAGGCTACCACAAATAACACTCACATGAGGGTTCACATCCCAGTGAACTTTTTCCTATACTACCACCCTGTAACTACAGTAAACAACCCGGTTCTCATGGTCGTTATCACCAATATGCAAGATATATATAAAAATCTGGCCCACTGGCCTACCATTATACACAAATCGTAAAATATGGCCCATTGACCATATCATCATATATCAAACATAAAACCTGGCCTACTGGCCACATCATCGTCATAAAACCCTCATTATAAAACCATATGAAAACATATAAATATATACACACTCATTTGTGTTAAATATACCACAATAAGCAAAATCATTTATAAATATTTTTCAAAGCGTTATGGATATATAAACACAATTCGTTTAAAATAATGAAAACATAAAGATTATAAAACATAAGAAAAACCAAAACAATTCCACTCACTGGTTAAAGAGGGTAGGCACTCCCTAAAGTTCTTCACTCGGGTCGGATTCCTGATCCTCATGATCGGTGCCTTTACACATGAACATAAAGAATTCTATCAATACACATTTCTAAACTATAAACAGGACTCATATGCATGGAATGCATGTAACCCGAGTTTCTAAAATCGGTTTATATGCGAATTCGAATCAAACCCTCATTATGAAACCAATTATCAAATCTTTAATACATAGAACCCACATTCGAACTAAACTAACGCATTACAATTCGATTTTACAACTCTTACACGTGAATCATATATTCTTATCAAAATAGTAACTCAGATACTGTTCACACCTAACCACATTTTTTTTGAATTCTCATTTCTGGCTTCCTAACGAGTTATCTAATCTTCCTACATTCCAACTAACACCAAAAAACCTAAAATCATGCGATAAAACTAATAAATCTATTACGAAGCACAGTAAAATTCATTTTTCAAAAATTAGCTAAAATACGAAATACAATATATAGACAAGTTAAAAAAATTACTACGAATCTCGTGGTATCGTTGGTTTTCTTTAATTTGGTCTAAAACCTGTAAAACCCCAATTTAAACTCCGAAACCCTAATTCCTCAAACTCGTTTCCTGTATTTCTTGCATCAAATTGAAGCTAGCAATGTATTTGAGAGGTAAAATGTAGCAAGATGGTGAGGAGAAATCAAAGAAAGGATGAATAATGAGGTATGCGTGTGTAGAGCAGAGGACGAATGAACGGGAGAGGAGGAGAAGAGGAGAAGAAAGAAAAACAGGGGAAAAGAGGGGGCTCAGTTCCTTTTTATAAAATTAGGGGCAAAATGATAATTTTACCCCTGATTATATAAGAAAAAAAGCTTTCAAGGGGGCAAATTGATCATTTCATTCAATTCGTTCGAATGAATCAACCAATTCATTCGACTGAAATAGGATTCGTTTGAACGAATTGAGCTCTCCGTTCGACCGAAATCTTCGACGACTCTTTGAAAATCTTGACCATGATTTTGTTCGATCGAGTTAACTATTCATACAGTCGAATGCTAATTCGTTCGACCGAACCTCATATTCATTCAACCGAAAAATCTCCTGACTTTCTGAAATTTCTAATCCTCAAATTCATTCGAACGAACTTCTCTTTCGTTCAGTCGAATGCATTCATTTGAATGAATCCAAGCATTCGTTCGCCTGAATGCTCCCTGCCTCTACTTCCTACAACAGTCGAACTCCTGATCACCTTTCGATGTTTATTCCCATTTCTTTCTCTCTCTAGTCCCTTTAAAATCTCATGTCAATCCTCTAAATGCCATCAATTTCTACAAAACCCAGACGTATAGTCATGGAAAGATAAAAATACCCTTATTAAAAAATACAGGGTCTCACAATATCAATGCTCAAAGCTAATTTTAGAAAGAAAAGAAAAGAAAATGGACGTCCATGACCACTAGTCTCTAAGGTATTTATTGTTACAAATAAATAACTAAACCTTTATTAATGAAAATATAAATATATAGGGATTCCAATGTTATTATCGTAATCTTTAGTACTGGATAAGAACAAGAACGTGACGAAATAATATATTACATATTTAGTGAGTTAAGAAATAGAAAAATATATAACTCGGAAATATCGGTAAAGCGGGAGAAGGTTCGAGGTTTGGTTCCCGAAATATCGGTTCATTAAGTTCGTTAAATCTTATAGAATTAGGGCCTTAGTTTCTCGCGATTTTGGTTTGAAGACATGAGAAAGAAACTTGACACTCGTTTCCCCGCTGTAAGTTTTTCTTTTGCTTCATTTTATAGCATGATATATGCTTTGCTGTTCTTCGGACTGCTAGGACTTTTTTCATTTTTCGTTTTTCGTTTTTGAATTTCATAGGGTATGGTTACTGTTGTTTTCGGCAAAATTTTGTTATTAAAATACTGTAGACTTTAGAATGGTTTGCATTTATGGAGGAAAGTTTTGTTAGGGTTTGTATAAGTGCAAGAAAATTTCTGAAAATGGTGAATAATTGATTGTTTACAAGCGTTATTACATTCCGAGTTTGATTGTTGGAATGATTACATTCATAATGTTCAGTATACAGTCTGTAAAGGTTCTGTCTAGTTAAGCTTGTTTAACATTGCTTCTTAGTTGGAATCCGGAAATTTTACCGGACTATTCAATATAATAATATTTATCTAGTTATATGTGTTTAAGAAATAATTTCTCATAACTGTTATAAGTCTAGTCGTTTAGCTGTGTTTTGAACAAATTACATCTCAGTTACAAATTCGTGATTTTTGGCTGTCAATTAGGTTTATATTGATGTGGAGTTCTCTTGTGTGTTCCCTAATGTCCTAGAAGTATTTGTGCTCGCGTAGGGGAATTAGATGTTTCCTAAAGTAATAAAATATGAAAAGAAATCTTCGGCCAACCCTAGGTCCAGTGTCTTCAACTAATTTAAGTTCGCCGGTGATAGTCAGAATATCTTTTGCCTACACAATTGATATGGTAGAAATAGTTTATTTTATGTCTAGATTAGTAATGCTATTTATTTTAATTTCTAATTATAGAAATTGTAGATGGACGGAAGCTATTGTTGTCCTTTTTGAATTCTTCCAAACTGAAGTAGAATTCAGCATTGTTTTGGTTCCACTGAACAAGTTGAATTGGTTCGCTTGCATACCTTTTCTTGTGTTTGCTGAGTGGTATGGAAGTTCTTAGAATGATAATGGGACTAGAAAGGAGAAAGTACATAGAAAAGTAATATGTTATGAAACATATCATGGTGGTTTCTTTTATGCTGGCCACCATTTATGTAATAAGAGCAAAATTCCTTCCTGACTTCATAAAAATGATTGAATAATTATACATAAACCACACCAATACACTGATTTTTTCTCATATGAGGTACATGACTATAACAGACATGATCGAATTATTTTAGATTGGTTCTACCTATCAAATTAGAGAGATTTAACACTTTTAAACTAGGTTGAGGTAAGGAATGAATGTTGAAATAGTATTATATTGAACAGGTTCTATTGACCTCCAAGTTTCATTCTGAACATGCTGGAGGAGAAAAATAAAGAAGGATACTTCTCATCTTCTTCTTGGTATGGAGACAGTATGAATGTCTGCTAATAAGTAGGAGATTGAACAACACAAACATTAACGAGATGAGATATTACTTAGTTAATGACTTAAAAAATAGAAAAGAAATTATCTCCAAAAGAAAGAGAAGGTTTGAGTTTTGGGTCCTGAAATATTGGTTCATTGAGCTCATTAAATGTTTGGAGTATTAGGGTTTCAGTTGTTCTCTAAAAAATCAGAAATAGAAACTTAAGCAAGCATTTTTGTCTTCTTCTTGATACGGGAACAATACGAGTCACCCCTAATATGTTGGAATAGAAGAAGAAACATGCACACTTCCATAAATATATCATAAAATGTAATAAAATGGATTTATAACTTTGATCGTGTTATCTAATGAAATGAGTTGAATTTATTATTTGTCAGGCTCGAATAAAGAAGATTATGCAAACTGATGAGGATATTGGGAAGATTGCAAATGCTGTGCCTCTTCTTGTTTGTAAGTGATTTTGACGTCCGTATCGTTTACTCATTGTAGTCTATATTCCCAATAGTTAAGGGAATTTGTGCCTACCTTATTTATTAGATATAAAACTTGCAGTATTGCAGTTCTCTTATTATTGTGATAATTACTCTTAATGGATATAATGTACAGCTAAAGCTTTGGAACTATTTCTACAAGATCTCTGCAACCGAACATATGATATTACTTTGAAGAGGGGAGCGAAGACCATGAATTCCTTCCATCTGTAAGTAATTTTGTATTTTTCATTTGTTCTTTTTGGTTTGAATTTACTTTTGTATTACTTCAATGCACCTTATTGTTTCAGATGCTGTGTGATAACAGTAATTTTTTTTCCCAAATATTTTCAACAATTGCTTCTCTGATATGCGCTTTAGTGTTACCAGCCAGACAAGCAAAGAGTGTCATTTTTATTTATGTGCTGTGTCTGGCCTACTTTTATAGTATCTATGAGAGCAAAAAAATATTATAGATGTGTTAAAAATATTATAGATGTGTTAGCTCTCTTGCTTCTATACGAAGTTGGGATTATTTCAGATTTGGAAAACGATTTTTTTTCTTTTTCCTCTTTCCTTATATGCTCTGAGACTGACTAATTTAATTTGTTAATTTACAGAAAGCAATGTGTACAGACATTTAATATTTTTGATTTTCTGAGAGAAATAGTGAGCAAGGTTCCTGATTTGGGTGGTTCTGATACTGCCAGTGAGGAACATTCTGTTGCAAAGAGAAGGTTTGGGAATGCGATCGTATTGTTGGCATACAAAAGAATCCTGATATATTTGAAGACTAATAATTTTTTGATTTTTTTAGCAGGAAAGTTGATGATGAAGGCACTGATGATGAGTCCAAGAAGAGCATAATGGTTAGTATTTCCGCTATTTGTTTTTTGTTTCTTTCTAGATATCAATCTTTTTGCAAAAACTCATTAATCAGTTTTGGTACTTGTAGTTCAACTCATAGATGATCTAATTAAGTTTTGCATATTTTGTTCATCATCTTCTTATGATGACATGTTGTAACTTTGCTTTTAGGATGTTTTGTCTGCTCGAGCCGGAAACTCCTATTACTGCATTATTTGAAAATGCAGACATTTCTTATCTCTAAAGGATGGCAATACTCATATATTATTGTGATTTAGTTGATATTGTGCTAAGTGGATATACTTCATTTCACCATGAATTTTTTACCCTTTTGCAGCATGATGCTGGGCATACTAGTGTCAGTGGTAGAGGAAGGGGTAGGGGCCGAGGCAGAGGTCGTGGGCGAGGTATTCGAGCAGTAGTAGAGAAAGAGATGTCTGCACATTATGAAAAGTTAGAAGATGATCAACACCTTTCAGATCACCAGGACAAGCACAATGGAAGCCATGAAAGACAGTCCAGTGCTGAACAGCCAGAGGATAACATTCCAGCTAGCGATACAAAAATGCCTGTTATAAACTTTGACCTTAATATGGACTTGGATGAGAACGGGGACTCAAAAGCCATACTGGTTCCTACACAGTCTACAGTAACAACCAAGGTTACTCCTGAAGTAACAAACGTTACTTCTGAAACGAAGCCTGAAGTATACCCTGGCTGCTCACAGTACGACATTGAAAAGATTGTACTTGACCCAATTCAACTTGCTAACTTAAGTAGAAGGGTACACGAGGACGATTATGATGAAGGCTGAGTACCAATTATAATTGTACAGGTAGGGTTGCTTAACAAAAAATCTAATAGGTTGATACATTTTTTTTTTTACAAATTGTTCTGGGATGGATAGATGGGAAGATAGTGGCCTGAAAAGGATGGTAGGTAGGATGTTTAGAGGAAGGAAAAAAATGAAATATATTTGTAGCATAAGTTTATTTTCCTTGTGAGGTATCTGATGTATTGTGGCTAATCCTACTTGTGAAGTATCTGATGTATTGTGGCTAATCCTGCATGCCTTTTGATGAGAAGAATCAAATGGAAAAAAAAAAAAAATCATATTTTGGGTAATTATGTGGGCACATTGTTTTTCTTTGACTCATTTTATTTTTCTGTATTTTTTTACAAATATACATTTAAATGGACAAAAATATCTTTAATTTATCTCATTATGTTTTGTATTTTCTATATTTTTTTTACCTTAAATTTAAATTTAATAGAAGTCAACAAAATGGTAGATGTAAAAAGTTTGGGTATTTTAATTAAAAATTTGATGTAAATTTAATTAATGTTGGTGTATATAATTGAGCTTTGATGAAATAAAAAATAATTTAGTAATAGAATATATATAAAATAAAAAATATATGAAAGGATTGATATTAAAGTCTAATAAAAATTTGGACCTCTTGATATATCTTTCCATTATTTTAATAAGATTTTAATCATTGAAATAAACCTTGTCTTTAACATTAAAATAGACCCTACGACAGAAATTACATTATCAGTAAGTCCACAACTTCTAAGCAAAACCTGTAATAGTTTATAATATAGTTTTTTTAATTAAACCATATTAATTGTGCAGGTGTATTGAGAGTACTGTTACAATACCAACTCTAAAGGTACATAAAGGAGAGTTTGAGGATTTGAATGAAATTAACTTAGGGTAATAATTTGAGTAATATCAAGATTATTTTATATTAATTTGATAGAATTAATCGGATTTGGATTTAAAAATTTTCATATAAATAATAATTAGGTTGTATTTGTGTTACATAATTAATAATTATATCAAATTCGAATTTAATCTTTTAAATAAATACTTTTCTTAATTAATAATATTTAAATATATTCATTTAATTATATATAATCTATTTATCTATTTAATATATAATTAAGAAAAGTTTAAAAATATGATTAATTAAATAAATAATTATATTTAAATAAATAATTATTTAGTTTAATAATTTTATTTATTTAGATTTTAATATTTAAATAAATAGTTAGTTAAATAAATTAAATTTTATATTAATTAATTAAATGAGTTAAATAGATTGGATTAAGTTAATGACTTAATCGTATTGTATTGTATCACCTGTTTAATAAATGAATTACATAATAAATAAATAGATCGTATTCGATTGAAAATTTTTATAAGATTAATAAATAGATGGGATTTAAATTAATACAAAAAAAAAAATACTATAAATTTATTGATATAATATAAATATAATATATTTATTCAAATTATCTAATAAGGAGAAGTGAAAAAGAGATTTTATATTGATTTGTAGAGAATAATTCTAGTATGCAATAAATTGTTTTTATAATAAAGTGACCCACTTGTATCATCAATTAAATATCAATTACTGTTACATATAAATAATAGTGAAAGTCATCAATATCATAAAATATGATGAATCAACAATTTTTAATGTTATTATAGAAAATAATTTTAAATTTTAATTAAGTGATTTACAATAATATAAATAAATTATTATTATTATTTTTAACATTCATTTAAATTTAAATTAGAAAATGTGCATGAAGTAGGATGAGAATTGAGCATATAAAACTTATAGATATTTTTCTAATTATTTTAAGATGAGTCAATAATTTATTTACGTGTAAAAATATATAATATATATGCATATAGATTTAGATATTTTTGTAATTATATTAAGATGAATATGTTGGGGGATTTTACTGCGGCCCAACCCATAGGCCCAGATCCACCTACAGCCCAGTTGCCCAAGGCCCAGCAAGCATTTGGATCCAGCATGCTTCATCACAC